>JAODUK010082506.1:0-15286 GCA_027564635.1 Typhlichthys eigenmanni
TGTGTGTAATGACAAGACAAGCAAAAGAGTGAAGGGAAACCCCAGGAAGCATGGCAGTGCCCTTAAGCCGTGACAGTGGTGTAACCATAAAAACTTTGTACCAAATAAGCTTGCTTAAATGTGACATATTTAATAAAACACCCTATCAAATAGTTTGGCATAATTATGCATTACATTGAGACTTGATTTGAGGTGGTCTTCTTGCATATAATCTGAGAGCAAATAAAGTCTCAAGAGAGGACCCCTAATGATCTTAACCACTGTATGCAAAGGTTAGAAAATCTAATAAAATATTAATAAAATATTAGATACTTTGAGATTTTTAGGACATGGCATGTTTGCTTACTGTTGCTAACATGTCAAATTGTATTACCCCATCAAAACATTGATCATTTATAATATTTACTTTTAAATATTCAGTTTGGAACCTTTGCAACAAGGTCATGTTTGATTTTAAGTTGACATGTCAAATGTCACCATTCCCCCCTTCCCCCAAATTCTCCAAACATGAGTAGTTACAGTCTGTGCTAGTAGCTGTATATTATCCACATATTTACTATGTAGATACATATGTTCAAGTTTAATGTAATATTTTAAAAGCAATATTGGATTTTATCCACAATTTATCATCAATGCTTGTACAGTATGTTAATAATGTCCTTTGGGGTGTCAATTTCATATAACAACACAAACCCCATCACATTCCATAAAATTCAAACAGTATGTTCTAGAAACAGACCATGAATGTGTTCATGTGTTCCTCACAAGAAAAGTGGTGCACCTCCTGTTCCAAGCTGTAGTGTTTTCCCACCGGACTACCGGCCTCTTTTACCAGACTCTTATAGCGTGTTCAAAACTCAACAGATATTCAACCAACATAAGTTATCCCATGTAACCCCTGCTCTTCTGAGAATGTCTGAAAACGTCACTGGCTCCCCATCATGGCCTGCATCAGAAGACACTGGTGTTGGCCTACAAGGCTGTAAAGATAACTGCTCCACTATATCCAAGCAAAAGGCCTCTGCTACCAGACCCTTACAGACCCTTATATTGTTCAACTAAACTCACACCCAACCCTATGTTTGATTTTCTGAGTCGATTACTTCAACTTAATAAGCGTTCTGACTACAATCAACATTGTCAGGTGGTATAACTTTAACATAAATTGGTGTAATCAGTATTTTTCACAAAATGTGATAATATCCAAGGAAACTTCATATAGAATAAAATATAATCCTCTCTTGCAGTGTAATCATAATTGATCAATTTTCACAGAATCTGTCACTCATTTGAAGAAGTCATTTTTGCTTCATATACCAGTCAATAATTGCAAAAATGCGTAAAAGTGCAATTGAGATAATCCTGCAACTGATCTGTTTTTATGTGTTGTTTTACAACAACAAAGTACACTTACATTTACTCTAGGTGGATTAAATATAGAATATTTCTCATTCTGTGGTTACTTACACCATTTGACAATTTCAGGTGCATTCAAGCTTAGCATTTGTAGAAAAACATAAAAATATGTCAAATGTCATATAACCAACATATATTTAAAATGAACATTTTAATAAACCTGATAAATGGTCCTTTTTTAAATATTTTCAATTTTTGCATCTTACCAACCCTTATTTGTCACTGACCCAAAAACAGTGGATGTTTATAAATCCACTGAAGGAAGGGGCCGGTCAGGTGTTTGGACCTGACACACAGCAAATAGAGTAGATGTATATAAATCCACTGAAGGAAGGGGCCGGTCAGGTGTTTGGACCTGACACACAGCAAATACAGAAGATGTATATAAATCCACGGCCTGTCCTTTTTTGGAGGAACACTACAATTCCTTATGGTGGAAGGTAGAGAAATAATTGTTCAGGCATTGTAGGAACAAATGCAACAGAATCAGCACATTTTAACCTGTCACTGGTTCTGGGAAAGTGTATGTGAATGGGTGAATGTGAGGCAATACTGTACAGCGCTTTGAGTGGCCGGAAGGTTAAAGAGCAAGCGTTATATAAATGCACTCCGTTTACCATTTACCATGTGTGGAAGGGAGAGGAACACTAATTCCTCTCTTGGTGGATGATCTCGCAGGTAGTGAAATCATTGTCTGTTTAGGAATAAATGTAACAGAAGCCGTGCATATTAACATGTCACTACTGGTTCTGGGAAGGGTTATTATGACTGCACTAGATGAAAAACTAGAATACATATAGTCCAACAATGTCCAGACGTAATAATTCAATTTATTATTTGTAAATACAACACGATCAATCAAGTATGTAGCCCCTAACCATACATGACATTGCTACAATAATTACCTACTGTAAGAAAACTATGCCTCTCATGGCATGCACACCTGGCTGTATTTCCCATTCTACATAAATACAGTCCCATATCAGTTAGTGCCACCTAGTGGTACAAAATAAATTACACCAAACTAAACAACAAACAAATGGCTTTTGCACTACCTTATTTAACACTACCATTGCGCGCACACACACATTCTATGTGGCCTTCCATCTGCAAGTTTATTTGTATACTGTGTTTGGAACACTTGAACGTGATGGATGTGAGTGTTTAATGCTATTTGGGGAGAATGGAGTACAAAAACCACCAGTCCAAAGTTCAAGACAGCCCCCCTCCCCATCTACTCTTTCAAATCAACACACACAGACATACACACACACACCAAACACTGCAACTGTCTGAGCTAAAAGTCTCACAGTCAGTTGAAGAAATCAATGAGGCCAGTCAAAGGTCAGCCAGAGATGTGGACAAGCCGACAGACTTCAAGTCATGTGTGTATATTTGCATATCAATAGATGTCATTTTGAATCCACATCCAACCATTCCTAACCGTGATACAAACATAATAGAACACAGAGGAATGGATAGTTAACTCAAATGTAATTATTTCCCATATAGCAGTTCAGTGTCCTTCAGCTCAGATTGACCACTGTAGCTAATAACTTGTGTTCATGTGGTGCCTGTGTTTACTTTAGAGTTAATCAATAAAGGACAGAGCTACCATAGAAGGATGTGGGGGGGAAAGGGTGGAAACAGTCTTCACTAGAAGGTATGTGATGCAACGCGCATGTACACACACACACACACACACACACACACACACACACACACAAAATAATACATGGTTATTTGAGTTGAGTAGAAGTAATTAAAGCTGGCCACCAGTGCCATTAGAGCAAGTAGCAAATACTTGACAAGGTCTTAAAGAGAAAGGCAGAAAGCTGCAGCAGCTGTGTGTGTGGGCGGGGCAGAGACAATAAATGGAGCAGGGGGCTGTCCTTAACTTGGCTCTCCTGTGTACGTACTGTATGTGGGTGGAGGCAGAGAGTCTGGGAGCAGGCGGGAGAGAAGGAGCGAGCAGAAGTGCAGAAGGAGCCGACACCGTATAGTGAGCACCATGTTTTAGTGTGGCGGGGTCTATAGAACGACCAGAGTCCCAGCTGAGAAGGATAGGGAGGGTCCAGCACAGGGACAAAGCAGTACTCTCCCACAGTCTCCTCGCCCCCAGCCTATCCGTGCAGCTCACCGCAGAGCTCCGGCCAGCGTGAACCATGCTGCGCCGGTGGATTCTTGCCCGTGTCGGCGCTCTCCTGCTGGGGTTAACGGGGACCCTGGTGTGGGGGTCAGAGCTCCAGCACCACCGCTATGAGGACATGGTGCGCTCGCTGTTCGCCGTGCAGAGCGAATGCCCCTACGTCTCGCGCATCTACAGCATCGGACGGAGCGCAGAAGGACGTCACCTCTACGTGCTGGAGTTCAGTGATAGCCCGGGCATCCACGAAGCACGTGAGTGACAATTAAGTGAAGGGACATTTGTTGTGAGGCGGTACGTTCCCAGCAAACACTCACTGGAAAAATAGTCTTTGTCTAATTCACATTACGCCTAATGAGGGTTGTAGAAGAGGTTTGTGAAATAGAATGAGCACAGCAAGAGGAATACTTCCCCTGCACAGGACTAGACCGCGAGACTAAACAGTCACCATGCATTTTTCATGTTTTAAGATACAGCCTACAGCTATTGAACTGCTTAATAGTATTTGATCAAGTATTAAACGTTGTTGAAGGACTCTTGCTTTTCCATGCTGGTACGTGAGGCTTGTGTCAATTCCAAAACGGCCACTTACACTAAATGCATTTTAAAACAACTCGCATTCATTTGACCAATAGACAGTGCTGAACAGTGACTGCCCGTTGGTTTTTGGACATCTTGCTGTGGGGTGGAGGGAGATTGTTGGCAGGAGCAAGCCATCTGTGGGGGGCTGTGGGCTCTCCTGAGGGGATGAAATGCAAGCTTTCAGTTTTGCTCTCTTGTGTTGAATGTCTGAGTGATATATCACTGTGTGGCTTCATAGTGTACAGGGGGAAAATGTGGTTCAGCGGGGGACAGCGTATTTTCCGGCGAATGCGGGGAAAACATCAGTTAATGTTAGGCATGTAAGGCAGTTCAGAATGTTTTGGAGATAGTTTTTTCGGAGGCAAGGAGCAAAGTGAGCGCACAGTCTGAAGGACATCTGTGTCTCATTTCAAACATTACTCAACAATATGTCGAAATGTGGGGTGCTTTTTTGTCACAATTTCAAGAAGAGTAACTTGTCTTCACACTTGAAAAGCCAGGCATGCTTTTTGCTCTGATCACAGTGCCTCAAATAGGTTGGTTAGGCTCATTCACTTATTGTTTACAACTAAATAGTTAGCCCAATTTGAATTAAATCTGTCAATGTCAGTTGAATACATTTTTATTTCAGTGCAAAGTGCAACAAAAAAAAAGCTTGACGACGGAGACTTTCGTGAGGAATGTTTTTCTTGGCTGGGACCAAGCTTGCCCTTTTTTTTTTCTCCGTTTGCACAAGCTGGGGCTTCCTCAGCTAGAATAGAAGGATATGCGCATGTTGCACTGCGAGGTGACAAGGTCTGGATAACAGGAACCATGTAGTCTACAGACTGGAGTGAACAAGGGGTCTTGTTTGGGTCAACTTTCCTGCACCACTAGGAAGCTCACATTGTTATTTTTAAAAGCCATGCTACACTTTCTCTAACGTAGACTACTTGCCATAGCCGTTGAACTAGAAGGTACCGGGGGCTGAGCTTTTGTTTTTCCCTGAATTATAGATTTTACAGCTTTGCAACACAATATTAGCCTCGCGAGACTGTCCTGATCTCGCAAGCTTCAGTTTAATTCCGCCGTGAGAATAAGTCTGGAAAGCCTTGGAATAATTTTGAATGTGTCCGAGTAGCAACTGAACTTTCCAATCAGCGTTGTGCTTATAGCTATACGGGCGTGGTTTAGGTGTGCCGACAGCGAAAACGACCAGGTGGTTCATCCAATCAATTACAAAGTATTTTTTTTAAAGTACCTGGCCTTTACAAATAGTTTCAATGTACGGCTCCCCAGATGGACTTGTGACAACAATCCTTCTGGCATATCAAGTTAACACAATATTGTACCTTACATGAAATAATTAGAAATCTTACATTCAAACTTGAGACATTTTATACAATACTGTTTAACACTGAATGCCCTGTGGCTCCCTCTCTCTATGCTTGAGCAGGGATTAATGAAGTAAGCCATCCATGGGAAGGTCTACATATATAGGCCTACTGTACTATATTAATCAAAAACAGCGTCTTTCATCAACCAAGTATAGAGATTTTCACATACTACTAGCATTGACCTGCAGTTGTAGCAGGAAACTGCAGTAGCATATTAGCAAACATCCCAGTCATATTGAGCCACAAGATCTCCTACATTGAGTGAAGCCTCCGATTAATGTTTTGTCAGCATTACTGTGTGTTTGTCAGCAGAAACACAGAAACTGTGCTGACCTTTCCACAGTCCGCCAGCTATTGTTTCAGCTTTGCATCGCACATATTCAGCGCAGACATTGGTGTGTGTTGGTGTTCGTCTGACTCACAGACACGCACCTTTTGATCACTGCGCTTTTTTTTTCCCTCTCCATCTTACTTCCCCCCCACCGCCCCCCTCACCCACCCACTTACCTTCCCAAGTGGAGCCAGAGTTCAAATATGTAGGAAATATGCACGGAAACGAAGTGCTGGGCCGCGAGCTGCTCATTAAGCTCTCCCAGTTCCTGTGCGAAGAATACCGAGCCGGAAACCAGCGGATCACGCGGCTGATCCACGACACGCGCATCCACATCCTGCCTTCCATGAACCCCGATGGCTACGAGGTAGCTGCCAGACAGGTAAATGTACAGTATGGCAGCTCTACAGCCCAATGGCCGACAGCAAACAGGTAGATATTTTTAACACTGTTTGTCTGCTGTGTTATCATCCCATCTACCAGAACTGCGACCTTAACTGCCAGTGGTAATTATACGGGCTGCCAAACAACACACAGACACAGATGCAACCATTCCACACCACAACCCCACAAGCACACACCATACAATTACACACCATATAGGTAAATGTGATGTGCATGGGCGCGCACACACATACACACACGCACACGCACACACATAAAATCACCATACATGCTCAGCTATGACTGTAGAGTATCATTACTGTTATTTAGGTTGGCTACAAAAGCCATCCCATTACCCTTGTAGTCTATAAGCAAGTTTGCATTGTGGGCAAAACATCTAAAAGTGTTTTTTTTTTCTTTGATGCTTTAACTTCTGAATCAGAGGTCTCCTTTCCAGCACCATGGCTAAAGCTTTCCTCTGGAGGCGTAGTGATATTCTATAGGGGATTTGGGAGACCAATCTCTTCGCTGACATATATCTTCCCTCTCTTCCCACCACCCAGCCAGTATTTCTATAGATACTGTCCATGAGGAGCATGTGTGGTATTCAAGTGACATGTCCTTGTCCTTGTCCCTTCTGGGGCGAATACTATCTGCTGGTAGCCTCTCAGCGTTACGTCTGGCAGGAAACTGCATTGGATCCTTCCAGAATACTGTACAGGCCTGACAACTCCATGCACAGCAGCTGGTTCAGGAGGTTATTTGTTGTTTCTTGTTCAGTCATGGAAGAAACATTTGCTTCACAGAATATAACTGACCATTTATTAGATCAAAAACTTGTGCAAATGCTTTAGCCTGACACATGTCCAGACCTAGTCAAATAGACAGGCAACCATAGTATTCTCACTTTGCAGACAAGATACAATTGGGGTGATATCATGCAGTAGCCTGTAGCAGAGCCATGGAAATAACAGAGTTACGCGAAAGGAAGTTACAATTTTTTTAAATATTTAGGCTAACTTCCGGGAACTATTTTTGCTGTGAAAAAACAGTCCATTGGCGTGAACGGAGATGGTGCAACTCTATTTCCATGGCTCTGGCCTACAGTTTGTTTTCTCTTCCATAAATTTGTTTCGGGACAGTTTTCATTTTGTTCTGGTATATGTTGTCTGTGGGTCAACAGGGCCCAGAGTTCAACGGCTACCTGGTAGGTCGAGGGAACTCCAGGGATATCGATCTAAACCGAAACTTCCCAGACCTGAACGCACTTATGTATTATTATGAGAAGACCAATGGGCGGAACCACCATCTCCCCCTGCCAGACAACTGGGAACAACAGGTAGGTGTTACTGTATAAACCGACATTTACAGTAAAAGGATTGTGGGTACCAGCATGAGTTGGCGTTATTGTAAAACTACAGCTCTTCCATGTCACATATGAGATAGAAATGCCTGCAGCTGTGGGCAGTGGACTTCAGTCATTTTGGTGGGTTTTTGCATTAGGATATGAAATTCACATCTTATATGGTACAGTCATCAGTTTGTCTGGAAGGGCATTTGGAGTTGAAACCGTTGTTGCTGTTGTTTCATTTTGAAACGCTTACTGAGGACCATACATTTGAACCAACTGCAGCTTTAACTTTTTTTGTTGTGGGGTGGTGCCCTGGTGGGGGTTATTGGAATGCATAACATTGTGGAAGGCAGACAGCAAAATAGCCTGTTTTAATCTTACTGAAAACATTGGGTAGACAGGTCAGTTTACAGCAAATCATTTGCATACTTCACGCTAAGGGGTTGGGGTGGAGGGGTTAAAGTTAGGGCAGTTCATACTGTATATGAAGACCGTCTCACATAACCACTTTTCCACTTAATTAAATTCACATTACTGTAGACATTTTTAGCTTACAACTAAAACAAAGTTTTTTAACAAGGCAATGTGACTTGTTTCTTTCCCATGTATTTCCCTCTGTGAGTTGCTATATTGTAAATACTACAGTACCGGTGTGTACAGTATATAGGTTGTTTCGGTTTGAACCTCAGAGAGCACATGCCCCTGTCATACTTTAGTGGATAGCTGTGTTTCAAGATAGAAATGTTGAAGACTTACTTGACCATTTGCAATATTACTGATTCTTGAAAATAGGATTCAAATAGAATTATACATTATCTTTCAAAAACACTATTTACAGAAGCAGGGGGGCAAAGGTGAAAACAAATATCCCTTTACAGAAAATGAATCAACATCATTAACTGGCTGGTATAGCAGGGCAGGGTCTGTGCAACCAAATTGTTTTTTATTTTTATTTGTGAGCTCTAACTTAAAAAGTAGAACATTAATAATTGCACACAGAATTAACAGGGCTGGCATTTGTGCTGTTTTAACAATTTCCCAGAGTAGTTGCTGTAGTTAGTCATGGCCCACTTAATATATCCCTAGAAAGACTCTGTTCTTAGAAATACCATATTTATACAGCCTCTAAAAACAGTATTCCAGTTCCTAGCATAAATATAAAGTGCTTTGATAAGTGTATTAGTAGCACTAGATTACATTCATTCATTCACTAACACTAGCTATGCACTGGCTTACAGTGGTGGTTGTACAACTCTACTGAAGGTATTTCTGTGTCAATAACATGTCTTTCACTTTTAATATTACACCATAGTGAGGTGACATCGCTGAGCCCAGAGGAAGTATGGTATATAAAGCTCCATATATATCCAAATATAAGGCAGGCACAATAACAGAATCCTCACTTTTAGGGCAACATTCATTACAGCCACCTGATTAGCTAGTCAGATCTTCCCAGCACCGATAAGAGAGCTAGGCTCTGTTAAGTTTGCCCCCATCAGAGAGATGTGATCCTCTTTGTCTCGACCATATATACGCCTAGGTGTGGTTGAGCATGTTTAACACTGATGTAGAAACTATTTGGCTGACCAGGCAGGAATTTGACAGAAGGTTCTAGTGACTGCAGGACACTGTATGGGAGGTCCCATCTGTTACTGTCAGGTGTGACGAAGCACTGTGTCCATGTTGCGGTGCCTGGTCACAAAGACCTTGCTTCGGTTGCTTTCAAACACTGTATATAGAGACGGGGGAAATCGCTTGCTTGGTGCAGATAAAGACCGCTGTACTATACTAGACATCCCAACATGTAGCAAACCCTCAGTCCTAGGTTCAATATAGGGGGATGGGGGTGTGTGTAAACAATAACTAATTTATAATTAATTTGTATTAGTGCATTTATCGCATAATTAAGGCATTATCGCATAATTAGTGCATTTTCCATAAGTAATAATTTGTATAATTATACTATTATAATAAATGTATGCTATTTAGTAGTACAGGTACAGACATTGTAAATGTGCTTCCCCAGGTTGAACCAGAGACATTGGCAGTCATCAAGTGGATGAAAAACTACAATTTTGTTTTATCGGCCAACCTCCATGGAGGGGCTGTAGTGGCCAACTACCCCTTCGACAAGTCTCGAGACCCTCGCTTCCGTGGCAGAACCACATACGCAGCATCCCCAGATGACAAGATTTTCAAAAAGGTAGACACATTAGGTCACATTAGGTGTGTGACTGTATTTGCCTCTCTGTTGTTTATGCGTTTGCATCTGTGTGTCTTGCCAGTTGGCACGCACATACTCGTATGCCCACAGCTGGATGCACAAGGGTTGGAACTGTGGAGACTTCTTTGAGGAGGGGATAACCAATGGTGCAAGCTGGTACTCTCTGTCTAAAGGTGAGAAGAGCTAACAGTATCCGGGCATCAATCTAACAGCGAAATAAGAATCACCGGGAAACTCACAACACAGGTGGTTGGAACTAATTGGAATCATTAGACAGATTCTCAGGACTGTCATTGAACACATTAAAGACATTACTCGACAGGACTCTGGTGGAAAAAATATTTCAATTGTGTTACTTGTTTTATAGTTTTTAATGGGAGTTTATTTGTTTATTTTACTTGCGCACAACTCACGGTTAACAGTCTTGCAGTGCGGGATGACTACTGTACATTCATTTTTGTGGGGTACAAATAATGTTTTATTGTATGCTATTTGTTGTCAGCGCTATTTGTTGTCAGCGCAATCTCATTAAGAGAGAGTTATGTAGTTTTATATGATATGAGAAATGTTTAATTGTTTCCATAAAATACAAAGATCCAAATGGCTTACTCTTCTTAAAGATTAAATCCTTTGCTTTGAAATGCTGCCCTGGTCTCTCTTTTGTGAAGGGAATGTTTTTCAAAAGTATTTCAAAGGAATCTTGCCAGTGTTTGAATTGGACAAGGTGAAGACGCCCATCATTTAGTAGGGGCATGTTACGTTTGAACAAATCCATTTCATCCAAGAATGTCATGCAACAAATGAAAATTTGCCTACAGGCCAAATCTTGTTCATTTATGTTTTATTCGTCCTGGCATTATCTTTCAAGGCTTTTCAAAGACATAACAAGGTTTAAAAAGTGCCAATGGGATTCTGATTTCCCTCCAAAAAACAGTGACTCTTCAGCTTGAGTCTCATACTTAAACCCTCTTACTTATCTTACTGATTCCCAGGCATGCAGGACTTCAACTACTTGTATACTAACTGTTTTGAGATCACCCTGGAGCTGAGCTGTGATAAGTTTCCTTCTTCGTCAGCACTGCCTAGAGAATGGCTGGCTAACCGAGAAGCACTGGTGTCGTACCTCGAACAGGTCAGAACACAGACACACACAGAAAGACAGACAGTCCTTGGCAATGCTTCCTTCAGTAACATATAGTTACATGGTTACTATGTGCAAACTGACTCACACTTTCTCTCAAGGATGAAAAGAGTGTATGAATTACAGGGCATAAAGCCAAATCATCCCACATATTACTTGTAGGAGCAATACATTGTTGTTATACTAACGTACTATTTCAGAAAAGCAATCTGAATCATGAAGGAAGTGCTGGCATTTTACTTCTGTGGTAGGCCATATCATGGGAAAGGTTAGGTGGAGTAACAGTGCCAAGATAACTATTACAGGGGCTTCTTATTGCACCAGCTGTACCATAAATATTAAACATGGGTTAGTTGGGCACTTTGGAATGATACAGTTTCTAACCATCCTGAGGCAATTATTATGGGTTTCATGGCCACTATAATGTGATCGAGGAGTCTCCTTTAAAAAGATCCAATATCATGAATGTATATAGCCAGCAAGTAACTAAAGCTCTTCCCCTCTCCCAGGTGCATCATGGGATAAAAGGAATGGTGTATGATGATAACAACAACCCCATTGCCAAAGCTGAGATCTCAGTGTCTGGAATCAACCACGATGTTACCAGTGGTGAGAAAGGGAGTGGGGCTTCATTTGATATTTGATACTTAAGTGGTATGATTCTGCATTTGAATGTAATTATACAACTTAACATGTACCATTTTCAGGACATTATGTTATACATCATATTTCAAGATTAAAAACACAAAAATCAAGAGATTTAAGATTTAAGAATACATTCCATGGTATAAAGAACTAATTAGTATTCCGTACATCCTCAGCCACCAACCATTAACAACATATGGTTCTGTCTCTTGTTTCTCTGCAGGAGTGAATGGGGATTACTTCAGATTGTTGCTACCAGGTACCTACACTGTGACTGCATCTGCCCCCGGTCATGTCCCCTCAACCAGTACTGTCACAGTGGGACCAGCTGAGGCAATACAGGTGTGTGTGTGTGTGTGTGTGTGTGTGTGTTTGGCGGTGGGGAGAGACACATTTATCTCATGCAAAATGTTATTTTTATAACAGCGAGTGTTAACTAAGTGGTAGGGTGTTACGCAATGTGACCCTCCTGAAAATTAAACCAGTATTTTTGTGTCTGTTATGTGTATTATTTGTTTATGTAAACATGTTATTTTCTTATCTCAATTGACAGCTTCATTTTTACTTGAAAACGGCACCAAAACTAAACCTGAACGTCAAGCCTCACCATGAAAAGAACAAGAAACACCTTTTGTCCACCAAGGTCCCTTTAAACCTTGGCCCCAGATAAGACTCTAATGCAGACACACACACACACGCATACAGCGATGATAGTACATAATGAATATATGATCATTTTAGATTCACATAACCTATGATAACTCTTTTCTTTTTCTTTTTTAAACCTTAATGGTTTGTGTAGATAAACTGTTGTATTTATGTCATAATGTCAACCACAGTCACATTATATTTGTAAATTACATTCTTAAGTTGTACCATGATGATTTGATTTTAGTAAAAACGTATTTGCATATATTTGGTTGGTGATAACTGTATAATCAATCCTCTGTATGTAACTAATTATCTATGTATTGTATGTGTTGGCTTGTGTGCATTTTACATTTGTTTATGGTTATATAATTTTTCTATGTATATATACACACACACACACACACACACACACACACACACACACACACACATACCCATAATGTTTCCTTTGAACAGCAACAGCCATTTTCCCCACTCTGTACTTTATGGTTCATGGTTGACACTAAAGAATACAGCCATAGTCCGAATTTACCGACTGCTGACAAGCTCTGCTGTTTTTGTTGGTACAAAAAACTGGGGGTCGTTTCTATCGTCAACAGATAAACAGGTTTTGAATTTATGTTGGGTCTCTACCGTACTAATGGTGGCAACCAAGCATGACTTATAACAGTGCAGTACCATAGATATCCAGTATAGGTCGCTGCTGCACAGGGCATGGAAATAAGTGCCTTTGGTGTTTTCAGAAAATATACTGAAACGTTTATTTTTATTATTATTTTTTTTACAAAAACATGTTTCAAAGATATGCAATGTATGTGTGTATGTATATCACATATCTTTGAAACGTGGTTTTGTTCAAATAGTATATAGTATGTATACACTGTATGTACTGTATATATAGTTGCAGTGTATACATACTCTACATTTTAGTAATATATAAGCCTACTACACAGTATATATTGTTATTGTCCCTTTACAGTGTATGCAATGTCCTTGTGATGGGCGATTATTCATGGTCGATTTCTTGCCTGTTCCCTCACTTCTATGATGAAATAAAAAAAACAGCAAGCTTTTTTTAAGTACAAATAATTATTCGAAATCATTTCCTGACTGACAAATATTGTACGAGTTTCACTTCCTATGCAAAGAGGAAGAATTGTTAAACGAAATAAAAATGAGATTTCAGTTTGTGAACTAGCTATCCTTTACTGGAAACCACTCTGACGTTGGTGTGCTAACACCGCGTCTTTAAAAGAGATTGTTCCACTTGTTTTCTCAATGCTGTTACGTACTGTACAGCACATGACAATAGCATACTGACCAACAGGAAAGAGGAAAAGCTCAGTCATTTGGACACTGTATTTTGGAAAGTATGTAGAGCTTCCACCAGGTGTGGAATCTTAAGTGCAATACGGGCACATTATAATAAACCTTGTTATCGTCTTCTAGGTTGGAAGGTTTAAGGAAAACATTTTGGGAACATAAACAACCGTCCTGCTGAACACATGACTTTATCTAGAAGTGTTTTTAGAACAAAAGAGCAGCATGGGACTAGTTGTTCTACTTACATATTCTAATATTACTGCAACTATGAATAATGTCTAATGGTATAGACATCGTGGTTATAATTGTGTTTGTGTGTGATACTCCATAAACAATATACTCCAACATCCAATAATAATAATGAGAAACAGTTAACATAATAAGAAAGGTATTTCTTAGTATAACTTTTAATAATATTTAGTAATACTTTTCTTACTGCTACAATTTACAGTCAGCAAACCATGACATATTGTCATTATCACAAGTGAGTCACAGAATGATAAATAGTCTTGCTGCAGTATTGAGTGGAGTCAAACTCATTTTCTACCTACACATACAGTAAGCTACCGCTGAGGCTCGCAGCACGCCAATAGAGAAACAATAAGATGACTGTATGACTGCAAATATATTCTCCACCAACAGAAGATAGTGATGACCAACAGATGAATGACACTGAAAGAGAAACAATACACTCACATAGCGTCATTTAATGAGTGCCTACTGTAGGAGAAAAACAAAGGCAACATTTCATACAATGTCAATGATCTGGAGCATTCTTCAACCGTGTGTGTGTCTCTGTGTATACTAAAAACATGTGCAATGTGTTTGTAGTTAGTTGGGAAAATATGGCATCAATGAAGCCCACCCATGACATTTAATTAATATAATTCCAGACCTTTACTACGCTGTTACCAATGCATTGACTCACAATCTATCATGCATTGCATAAGAACGAAAAAAGAAAGCATTGATTTCATGAAATAGGTTTTTCTTTGTATTGGCTGTTTGTCTAGACTGCAGAATTGAGGTAAATGTTTGTTGGGTAAGCTACTGTAGATTTCCTTTAAATGTGAAACATTCAGGAACATGTATATTTTGTATATGTCTACTATACTATCCTATATGACTGCTATATGCTGATAATGGTGGTGTCATGTTTTTGCACATAGGCTACAGTAAAATGAGCATACAGTAAATGAAAGGGGTCTTTGGTCATAGGCCTATACATACAGCGGTAGTCTATGTGTAATTTTTTATGTTCTAGTACCCTTGTGTGTATGAGCATTTAATATACATTAACCTTAAATTATCATTTTCCTTTTCAGTGCCAAGGCATTCACATGCTTTATTTCCTGCTATTGTTCAGATAACTAGGAAGCTATCATTTGTGCAGACACAGCAAACACATATTCTGTCTTCTGTCACACACTGACCGAGGTCAGGAGAAAGAGGCTGTAATCTCTAAAACTAAATCGTAAATCTGAGATGTACGACGACTATGATTTTCTCTTAACAGAAACTACAGTAGCTGTTTCACTATAGACTATTGGAGAGGAGACGTTGTCTGCTGTTGTCTGTCACAACAAGAAAGTTGTGCTTGTCTTTTGATTTGCAAGGATTCAAAGGATTCAAAGGATGGAAGGAACAGTTGAGTCGACTACTATAGGGTACAGTTGAGTCTGGTTAAAGGGAAGGAAATGCCCATCTCCCTCCCCC
>JAODUK010082517.1:0-15286 GCA_027564635.1 Typhlichthys eigenmanni
TGCTCGGGAAAGGGAAGTTTGGGGTCCCTTGCTGAAGCTGCTGCCCCCGCGACCCGACTCCGGATAAGCGGGAGAAGGTGGATGGATGGATGGAGAAGTTATAAGTTATATAACACTCTTGTGGGGCAATTCATTCAAACATACAGTATGCTATACATCCCAGGAGTTTAAAATGCCAAGGACTATTTCCTAAAAACTTCACTTAGTCTCTCGACCAAGTAGAGCATAGGGTCGAAGATCTTCATTGAACATGTTCTAGGACTTGGCTTAATCCAGGTGAAATCATCCCATAGTGTTTTGCCACCAATCGCCCTATATGTAAAAGCACCTGTAATAATCTATAAATGTATTCATAACACAAACAAGAGTGTGATTGTAGAGTATACTACCAAATTTGCTCACCCAAATATGATCACGGACACCACAACAAGCACACACGATAACCAAAGCAGAGGACAGGCAAATGAGAGACAGGAGACGAGGTTTGTGTGCTCTCCAGTGCTTTCACGTCGTGTTGTTCCCTATCGCAGTGTTTATCCGCGTTGCTTAATGGTTTCATCTAAATAGTTTGGAGCACTCTAAGTTTAGCGGCTGACAGATCTTGCAGCCCTAAAGGACAAAAGAGGTTATTAATGAAATATTGATGAAGAAAAATGTATGGTCTAGGAAACACATGAAAACAACAGGAAGACACTTCTTGACTTTGTCACTGCGTATTTGTCACCATTGACTGTGTACAGACTTTTTAATCAGAGGCTGACCTACTTAGCTGCAATATCAAAGGGATGTTGCTTTTATTGATGCAACTTAAAATTTACTAATTAGTGTTACAATTATGCCTATGTTACAGCTATTACTTTGAAAAACCAAACATTCTGTCTACAATCTCCTGTTTTTTCATCTAGTGAAGCTGAATCAACTTAATGTGTCCCTCAATTAATCGATACATTTGAACATTCTGTTAAATAGTTGAAGGTGAATTGGTTAGGGTTAGGGTTAGTCTACTCTGTGTCTGTGAAAATGTATATTGTATCATCAACAAAAACCGGCTTGCATTTTACCTGTTTACCATTGTTAGGCTACCTTTTCTGATATAAGACAAAACAGATCTCAGTGATTTTCAGTTTTCCAGATCTAGGCCACTTCATTTAACATAAATCAAAATGTGTACAACCAGTATATGTATACACAGTGTATAGGCCACACACCCCCACACACACAGTATAAAATAATTGATTGATAATTTGTTTTGCAAAATGAACATTTCTCGGCAGGGTTGTACAGTAAAACATTTGCTTCTTTTTTTTAAAATACTGACACAAAATGCACCCACGGGCTTTACTTGTTGCTCGTTATAGTACTCTTGTTAAAACGGGTCTGCTTCCTGTAAATAACCACACGTTTCACTAACTACTGTAGCGCTACTATATCTAACACCAAAACAAAGGACCTGTGCCAAGTGGATGAGATACCAAGCAGATGTACTGTACAGTGTAGCATGCAGTACACGTACAGTAACACACTCTACAATAAGATGGATGCTATCTTACAGTATGCTTTAAGCTGAGTCCCAGCCGGAAGCTCATGGGTTCAAACCCCGGTGTTGACCTACCTGTAAGCATCCTTGAGCAAGATGCCTAACTGCTCCTGGTGGTTGATGGTACCTTGCATGGAAGCAATCACCATCAATGTGTGTGTGAATGGGTGAATGTGAGGCAATACTGTACAGCACTTTGAGTGAACGGAAGGTTAGAAAAGTGCTATTTGACTGCAGTCCACTCATGTCTGCGCCATGTAATCTTACATTTAATTGAGGTTCCATTTATTAAATGGAGATGGTGCTCTGAAGACCCAAGACTCTGTGATCAGAGCATGATTTCAAATCAACGGCAATGCTTTGATGTTGGCACAGAATCAGCATGAGGAGAACAAAACCTGCATTGAAACCGTAAATATCTGATAAAAGGCAAAAAACTTTTTATGAGGACAAATGAGATGTGCAATTATCTCGCCTCAAACAGCTCTGGCAATATGAGATGAAAATGAAAAGGGCAGGCTGCCTGCAAATAGTGAATTGGGATAAAAGAGGGAATTGAATTCCTGCTGCACGTTATATTAATCTATCTGTTCCAGAATCATCACAGTCAGTGTGGACCAGCACTCTTCTGTACATTTGTGTAGTGTGCAAACTGATTTGCCTATATATAGCACACGCACTTAGTATATCCCACTGACGTGTTTTCTTTCACCCTCAGCATTTCACATTCCACACAGATCACTGTAGGCAGACCCCCCCACCCACACACACACACACACACACGCACACACACACACACAAGCTGCTATAAAGAGGCAGCCCCCTCTGCCCACACACACACACACACACACACACAAACTGCCATACAGAGACAAATGCATTCACAATAACACAAATACAAACTCACGAAACCTTGAAGCCCCCAAACCAAACACACACACACACACACACACACACAGTGCACGTAAGGAAGCCTTTGCGAGGAGCATCCATTAGTACTGAATAAACACTAGTGACTCTAATGCTCAATAAAGCAAATATAAACCTCCAGCTTCCATTATCTGCCTCCAGCAGGAGCCATAGCTCTGACAGAAAGCAAGAGGAGCAGGGGCAAAGAAAACGAAGAAGGAGAGAAATTAATAAATAAATAAAGAACAAGAACAAACACAAATGTATATATCTACAGCAGAGAGTACGCTTGTACCGTATGTGGAGCATATATGGCATCATAATCCAGCCCTACACACTCCCCTCAGCCAATCCAGTAGGGGAGCAGCGCTTCAACAAACTGCATGAAACAGACGCAGAGGCTAGTCTTTGGGGGGCGGGAATTGAATCCCCATGTTTCTCATGTTGCTTCTGTCTGTCTGCCTGTTGACGTTCTCTCTTCTCACTGCCAAGAGATGTCGCCACCTCTCATGCTCATGTTATCGCATCACATGACCCCAGTGTTGACCTCCCTGTAAGCATCCATGAGCAAGATGCCTAACCCCCTACCCCCCTAACTGCTCATGGTGGTTTGGTTGCACCTTGCATGGCAGCGATCACCATCAGTGTGTGAATGGGTGAATGGGAGGCAAAAATACTGTAAAACGCTTTGGATAAAAGCGCTTTACAGTACAAGTAAAAGCACTTTGGATAAAAGCGCTATACTGTATAAATGCAGTCCATTTACCATTTACATGGCAGCATGTACAAGCTTGCAGGTCTGTATCCTCGCTATTGTAGCTGTGTCAGACTGAACTCTCGAATGGTTTGGGCTAACAGTATAGCGCGCAAGCTAACGGGACTTCATTGTCACTTGCATCCGGATTAAAAATGTCACGCTAGACGGGTGACATGGGACAGAATGAGCATGTAAGCCAGCCCCGATAGCAGATGGACAGATTGTGAAGCGATTATTAGATAACACCGCACGACGTTGCCAATCTCCTCCATCGATTCAACGGTGTGCGACACCGCCTGGTGTTGCTACAGCCCGCAAGGTTAGGTCACAGCTCTCCGTGAAGAAGATGGATGGAGAGGAGGAGGAGGAATGTGAGATGTGAGTGAGGTATTGTGATGATAACACATTTGCAAACTTTAAAGTCAGAAAATATCTACTCACTGTCCGTTCTGTGTCTGCGCTGCAATAATACATTTTTCCTGCTAAGGGATGCTGACCGCACCACTCAACAACATTCTAGCCTTGGCAATGCATTTCAATGTGTGGGGCAGAGCTTCTGAGGGCGCACCCATATGACATTGAAGGGAGAGGTGTTTTGTTTTGATCAAGTTCACCTTTAATGCTGTACATGAACATAGCCTAGTGTTCAGCAAAACAAATAGCATATAATTTGCTTTCATAGCCATTATGGCAGAAGATAATCTTATTCCTTATTCTTTCAACATTTTGCCATTTCAGACCACTGGGATTGATTCATTGATCAGTAGAAACAAACAGTAGCGTAATGTTGACAAAATGCTATGCTAGCACTGCGTTAACAATCGTTTACATCTTGAGTAGTGTGCTTGAAATGTTCTGCGCTCTCTTGGAATCAGGGAAAGCCTTTAATACCAAAAAGGCTGTAACAGGTGCATTGTGTATCATATCAATAGTATAACCCTATTTACCTGACAAACTTCTATATCTCCAGTTTACTGTATGTGGGCTTCGAGATTACATTAGACAATGACATGAAGGCTACATTTCAGTGCAGGAAATGTTTCAATTTGGTTTTAGATTATGATCTGTAAGGCTACAGATCCCGCCGAAGTGCATGTTGGCAACAGGACCAACCAGCGTGACCTTATTCTGTTGATTTCAGGCAGACTGGGTGCCGTAACAGTGCATTGCTGTCTCTCACAGTCCGTTAACGACCTTTTCCAAGCCCCGCCCCTTTGGACAAAAACGCGAAAGAAAGCTATTACAGCAAAAAAGAGAGTTGGCGGAAGGTTCCGTCAGATAAAAAAAAATGCTCAACTGTTATTGGAGGACAAGCAGAAAGGGGCGGGGCATGGGAAAGGTCAATCGGGATTAGTAAGTGAAATCAATATCAGTGGCGTTTGAGAAGGCGAGACCCAACGTTCAATGCAAAAAATGCACACATAAAATGAGAGCAAAATCCAAATCACCTGACATGTTTGACGATTTAGAAAAACCCAGCCAGACACATTTTACAAGTAAAGTTGTCCCATTCCCGGGACACTAGCCCCCAAGAGTTTTTATAGCCCCAAACAAGAGGACATGTCCGGGAAAAATAGGACGTATGGTCAGCCTAAGTGAGACATTATAGTAGGCTATATTTGATATTTATACCAGTCAGCACCAGTGCACAACTTCGCAGCATTTTACACCCCTAGCCAGCAACTTCATATCAGAAAACAGACTAGTGACAAATCTAGCTATTTTTTGAGCAGCCAATATGTCTTCTTTCCTATAAGACTACAATGGCTCTGTCTGTCTGCAGTATTCCCAGGGCTTGCTATGGCTCTGTTGCAAGGAGGAGAGTGAACACAGGGACTATGGAAAGAGATATTGTGGTGCTCAGGGGGATACTTACAATACAGTACCTGTCCTAGGCTGTAATCAATCCAAAATACAAGATGTCTGTATATGATAGGCTATATGATAGGCAGTAAGGCTATATGACCATCTGTATTATAGTTTGATGACAGGATAGGATATGATAGGATAGTCTCTATTATAGTCTCTAATTATATTACTGTATCATTGTAAAAACAGAGTATCATACAGACTATACTGTATTACTGCATTATATAGCCATTTAGGCTAGTATTATTATTCTACTACAGTATATCATAGTATATTTGATTATCTATATGATATGCTATATATGTCTTTATAATAATATAGCTACACATATTTACATACATGCAGTTTTTACTGTCTTTTACAGTCTCACAGTAGGCACCCCCTCCCCCCACACTTGGCATTTAATGGCGATAGAAAATGATGCAAGTGGAGGTGGCACGGAACGCAGATTTTTCCTTGAGCAGGGCACTGCCGCTATGCTTGTGTTGACTCGAGGCCCATGGCTGTTGCCAGAGAGGTCTCGTGTGACGACCCACCCCTCTGCGCGCACAGGAGCACTCAGTGATATCGGGGGAGGCAATATGGAGAACAAACATTATTTATTTATTTATACACACACATACACATATACATACATACATACATACATACATATATATACACACACACACACATATATATACACACACACATATATACATACATATACATACATACATACATACATACATACATACATATATATACACACACATATACATATATATACACACACACACATATATATATATATATATATATATATACATACATATACATACACACACATATATATATATATACACACACATACATATATACATACACACACATACATATAAACATACACACACATACATATATACATACACACACATACATATATACATACACACACATATACATACACACACACATATATATACACACACACATACATATACATATACATATACATATATATATATATATACATATACACACATACATATATATACACACACATACATATATATATACACACACACATACATATATAAAAAATAAGACTAATGCTTGTGCACAATATTTATCTTCCACTCACAACGGGAGGAAGATTTGGGCTGTTGGCAGTACTAACAATATGTTTTCTGTCAAAAGGCCATGCCCAGAAAAACAACACACAACAGCAATGTCACACATGTCACAATTTGCATATACATATATATACACACACACATATATATACACACATACACATACATACACATATACATACATATATAAATATACATATACAGTACATATATATATATATACACACACATATACACACACACACACACACATTGACACATTGTGTAATCTATTTAGAGTAACTTTTAATTGGAAGCTAATTGTAGTAATTGTTTATTAATACACTTTTTGTCAAATTCACCAAATATCTCCTCGCATTTTGCTAGCTTACTGTTCTCTGTGCGTGCATAAAAAACTATCCAGTACGTCTACTTAGCCATGGCTCGTTAAATATGAACAAAAACAAAGTGACGAACATCACTCATAGCAACAACACACTTTGCTTTGCAATGCGTTTCCAATGTGTGGGGCGGAGCTTCTGAGGGAGTTTGTTTTGATTTGAGCTCAAACTTAACAAACGTTCCCAAGAATAACATAACTATTTGCTGTGTAAAAGAGCTAGCAAAACTGCCTTAAACAGTTTGCATCCACCAGCCTGTGGATGCAAACTCATACAGATACAGGAGGATTACAGGAGGTATTTGTTTCATGTACAGAACATGTAATATGTACAGTGCTGCTATGCAGGGCTAATCACTTGGATAATAGTATAAATTAGCTTAATTAGCTGCAGTTGTAACTATAACTAGAGCTCTCAATTCAAGTGGATTGATTAATTGATATTGCTGCTCCATACAAGCTGCATTTTCCCATTTCCCAAATTCCGGTGGACGCTATTAGGACCACAAGTATATTAGGAGGTATAGTAGCTATAACTGGTTGTTCAAGTAATTCAGTAGAGCATCTAGGCGTGAAAGGTGCTTGGGGTCTTTCCTAACTAACCACATTTAATGTTCATCGATTCCCATGCTTCTCTGTGTTAGCTCAGGAACATAGGCCCATACGAGTAGGCTATTCTTCCGTTCCACAACTGAGGGATTTAGCTGAGAATCTGCTACAACTAAGCCCTGTGCTCTTTACACAGGGATACATAGATGACATTTGTTTAAGTGAGTTCAAACAAGGACAATGTACTATTGATCTGAGATTTCCGATATGCATGATAATCGCTGCCTCTTTATTGAAGACTGTAACACAGGTTTTACTGTCAAGTAGCAGTTGTGAAACTGAATAAAATAGTTAGTAGAAATATGGCATAATATAAGTGGAGAAATTGCATAATATACACAATAAATGTATCTAGTATGTATCTTTACTTATAACAATTACAGTTATAAGTAGAGGCCTACTTTTACCTAAATGAAGCATAGAACAGGTCAATCTTTAGTTCTTTGCTGTGGTTCATGAAAAGTGAGTACATTAACAAATGCAAAATTCTTAGTGATTCAACACAATGGCCTTCAGTGCAGACAGTTAACTTATCCATTAGCTAATATTTTGCAATATAACAGTACATCTATGCGTGGTTATATTTATGATAATATATGCATGCACTCGGTGCATAAGTGGGGTTACACGCGTACAAAACATTATAAATGGTGCACTCTTCTGTTGTCTGGTGTCAGCCACACCACCCACCTTATACACATACTGTACAAAACCCCTCCTCTCATTACACATACATACATACACACATATATATTATTATTATGTTACATTACTATATTACTTTCACAATCACTACCCTGACTCACCCTTTCTGAAAAAGGACAACCCAACCTGTGTAGCCACCTCATTTTAGAATTGAACCCTCTTTATTGGAATAATAAACCTTAGGAGTCAACAATCAGCCAAAGTGAAAACATTGCAGCCTCTCAAACAGGATTGGACAGGTGGGTTCAATTAGCCTTTTTTTTGTTTGCTAGGACAAGAAATCTCATTCTTGTAATGCAGTAATGCAACAGGGATACTTGGATTATAGTATAAGTAATTGTATTATTATTACTTTTTTGGAAATAGTAGTTAGTTACAGTACACTATTAGTCACTGAAATAAGTATTAATATTACAGTAACTAGTTACTGCCCAACACGTGTATATATATATATATATATATATATATATATATATATATATACATAAAAAACTGTTGAATAATGTCTGCTCCATCTCCTTTTCACTAACTTCAGCAGGTCATGCAGAAATAATTTAAAAAACAATAATGTTAACAAATGAAATTGAATGAATTTAAACTATTTTATACAAATATAATAAATAACCATGAACACCATTAGAAAGGAATGCAAGCTGTCGTAAACCTAATACAGCTAATTTATTACATATTTGTTTTAATTTAAATGTTTCAATCTTCTTGAATTTCATGTTTTATTTTGAAACTTATTCATATCATCATCCCACGACCCACAGGTCCAAACACGTAGCGTGAAAACCACTGTGTCATATCAGACCAGGCAAGGCGTTCTGTTTCGATTGAACTTTGCTCACATCCGCACGACATTTACACAAGAGCACGGCTGATATTTTCACACTGTAATCACAGGCATAGGTCAATGAAACATAACGCCAGCTGCTCCATGTTCATCTTTAACGTCTTGCAAATCAGCGTAAGACACACCTGTGAAAACACCTATTTGTGTTTTTACAAGTTTAAAGTGCATTTTACAAGTTTAAAGTGCCTCTGTATTGCTACTTTTAACCACTACCACTACTACTATGGTAATAAGTTCACCTGCATCGCAGACCAAACACATTATTTGTGAACCACGCACGCACGCACACACACACGCATGTATATATAACCTATATATATATATATATAACGTAGTAAAGGTAAAGGTTAGTAAAACATCCACAATATACAGTATTGCCTCACATTCACCCATTCATACACTGATGGTTATGGCTGCCGTGCAATTTGCCACCTGACCACCGGGAGCAGTTAGGATTGGGTGTCTTGCTCAGGGAGCAACTTCTGGATCACCTGTGGCCCCACTCTACCCACTTACACATCCTCAAAATGTAAATAAATATTATACCTAGATGCTGTCCATATTTACTTACATGTCGGTTAGCACACTTTTATTGTCAATGGCCAGCAGGCAGGGTGGACCCAAACACAGGACAGCTAGGAGGGTTTCAGGTTTGTATTTACCTGCTAATGCAGAGGAAGAAGCTGTGGACAACAGTCACACATAGACTGGAGGAAACACGAGGGCTTACATAACATAACACAAGACAGGCCATTGGACCAGGACAGCGAGGGGCAGGTGATACTAATGAAACAATCATGAACAGAGACACAAGCTAAACACGGACCGGAGAATGACATGGACCGAACAAGACAAACACTGGGGTGGACAACAGGCCATGACAACAGACCATGAACCTGGCGATAACTCTTGTCTAGAGGGTGATTTAACTCACTGACTATGGGAATAAATATGATTGTATTGCCTTTTACTTCTTCTTTTTTTCCCATTATTGAGCTTTTATAGCGATTTGGTTGATTTATTACTGCTATACATCCACAGTGTTTCAAACCTGTCTCTGGGATTTTTATCCTCTACTCCATCTTCCCCTAAGGATACCCCTTAATAGCATTACAGTACAGCAGCGGAAACTAATTTACTAGATTCTCAATTGAATCTCATTTGTATGAGGTTCAGTCTTCTGGGAAAGGTATGAGGAAGGGTTAAGATTACGCAAGCGCTTTGTCTTTCGCAGCGGTCAGTGTGTCAGATTATTGTGTTTTTGTTGACCATCCGTTTCATAGGACGTTCATTCACATTCAGAGGTAATCCAGGAGGAGATACAAAACATTCTGTCGTGCTATTGACATATTCACTCATCTTTTAGAACGATTAAAATAAACTCACAGTGACTATAGGTGTTTATTTTCCAGATTCGTGCTGGGAACAGGCTGTAAGCTCACTGGGTTGCTTTAAAATGCAAATGTTCTCCCCAACATTTATTACAATTTCAGCAGTCTCTCTTATCCAAAGCTCTTAGGAGTCTACCCCCTTCACCACTATCTTATCCTGCACGCTTATCTTTGTTGACTCCGTTATGGTACTGTCAGAAAACATTAAAGTGCTTCTATATGACTTCATACCTGACTTTTTAGATGTCACATAAAGCACACCAGCATCTCAAAGAAAAACAAATGCTCCACGGGTCACACACACACACACACACACGCACGCACACGTGCGCTAACATGCACGTACAGCTGTACTGGCTATGAAAACAAAGAACAGAGGAGCACACAGAGGGAGCGTGTCACAATTACTCCACTATAGAAAATAGCTGTTTGCTGTTTGTGTAAAATATTGTATGGAGCACCGTGCTGTTCTGTATATAGGGGGGCAATGGGTAGAGTGGCGCAACAAGTGATCGTAAAGTCGCTGGTTAGAATCCCATTACCTGATAAAGTGTCCCTGAGCAAGACACCTAACCCTAACTTCTCCCAGCGGCTGAATGACAACCTTGCATGTGTGACGAACCGGTGCATGTGAGGCAATCGTGTTCAGCTCTTTAAGCAGCCAGCAGGTTGGAAAAGTGCTACTTATGTAGTCAGTTTACCATGTTTCGGTCAAGGAAAATGTTGTATAGTTGTCAGACTCAAACAACAAAACACTGACTTGTCAGTCTTCATGTCAGGACGCAGAGAGACGTCCCAGATGGCGCATCGATCGCCTTCCACCCTGTCACGCCGCACAAGATAAAACGACTGATGGGCTTCTCTGGGCTCCGCAAAATCGCTCATGACGATTCCCGCGCGTGTCGGACGGCCCATTATTTCAGCTGATATTGTGCAGTGTGAATCATCAGTGTGACTCGGCCTTTCCTCTCAAAAATAAAAACGTGACCGTCTTGACAGGCATTGGCGTCAAAAGCAGACACCATGCAATCAAGAAAAGTGTTGTTATATTTTGTTTTAACGATGTGAGATGAGTAACAGGATCGCTTTTCTCCCCCACCCACATTCTATTGCCTCCTAATCCATATGCTGTAAATGTTCCTCAGGTGAAACCTTCATTTGTTATATTGAACGCTTAGTACGTGTTAAAAGGAAGCCTGGTCCTTGATTATTATAGCGTCTGAAAACTCAAGGTTACAGTACACCTCTCAAGTGCGAAACAAGCAATCAAAAAAAGGTTTATTTTAATAGAGCTTGGATGCTAAGTCGAAAATAATGATGGGTTGCGCACAGTCAGTGATTCACAACTCAGTGACGGTAGAGACAATGGAGTGTATTGTACAGTTGTAATCACACCATCTTGTGAGTGACTGTAAAGCCACACTCTTATATGCGCACATTTGTGTAGTAATTCGTCATAGTTTACCGTGAGTCTAGAGGGAGCAAGACAACACTGTGTTGCTATGAAAATCAATGTATATACCAATTTACCAAAGATTGGCAACCTTTTTGCGTGACAATCACCACGGTATACTAACTGTGCAGTGGGTTCCTTGTCATATTTGTGTAATCGTTTCAGCCAATGATGTATAGAAGAAGAAGAAGACGAAGAAGAAGAAGAAGAAGAAGAAGAAGAAGGTGGTATGGGGACTTTCTTTCTCCCCCTCTTTGAGAACTCTCTGTGGAGCCAACCATGACAATGGAACTTTATGATCACACATTGGCAGAAGAGAATACCATAGCTGAGATCATATGCACTTTACTTCAAAGAGTGTCAACATACAGCAAAGCACTGTGGCCAAACAAATTGTGAGCCATTCAGTTTGTAGACTGCAGGTACTGTATGGTGTATGCTGTATGGTAAGTGTGTGTGATGAACATACTATAATGGTCAGGCTTCTTTTGTTAGAGTTTGAACTCTGTAAACTAGGCTGCTTCAATAGTTTCAAAATTAGCCTGACTGTAAACTAGGCTGCTCCAATAGTTTCATAATAAGCTCTGTACATCAATGGAGCACGTCCAGCCCATATTCGATAAGTACATTTTGGGTCTGCTTACAGCACGAGGCTAACAGTGGTTGCTGCTTGTGTGAAACCTTAATACAAGAGTTTGCATGTTAACATCAGCAGCAGCTACTGATGTTCACACAAACAGCAGCACAATGTAGCACTGATCAAGTCGTGATGAATATCCAACCTTTGCTAAATGCCACTAATGGTTAATGGAGCTTTCACAAAATGAGCTATATTTATCTGCATTAGCACTCAGAATAAACATCACGTTGCAGTCCCAGAAACCACAGCTGGATATTGATAGATGTGTTGATATTTCCCTCATTTGATACAAAGCAGTCTAATTAGCAGTCATGCCACAGTATGGCCAACACCAAATGTTCTCATACTAATACAGAAGAGCTTAATGATCTGATTGCATTCTTGCTCATAATGTGATGGGCTGAAAGGAACTATATGCCCTGAATTTCACCCTCCACACGAGGTAATGTAAAAAACATAAATCTGTGCACTACACGCACTTAATTACATATCAATTAACTACAATCTTACGCAATTAATATAATATGCACCTATATTCATACTGTATTCAGTTAAGTAATATAGCATATTTTATACTGTACACTGCAAACACTATCTAACTTCTAATCATTTTTTTTTTAGATTTAAAATCTAGTTGGGCTTGTTGTGGCTTAATTTATGTAAATGTGCACTTAATTTAAGAAATTTTATCAAGTGAATTTCACTTATTGCACTGGCAGCCACTTTTGCTTGTTTTAAGCATTAGTAAGCTCATAACTAATATATTTGAACTTGTATTTGATAGGACATTTTTTGCAGTGTATGAACTGAAACCCCATTCTTAGATGTAGGTACTGGAGGGTATGAGAAGGTTGTTGCTATTTTAGGCTAAGCTAAGGTGAAGCAGGACCTAATATTCTGTTTTATTGAGTGTGGTTTCACATCTGCGCACCTCTGATTTAGCATATCCAATAAAAAATGACCAGATATCAATAGACATCCTACACTATTCCGTTATAAAAGGTCACATAATCTTTCAAAGCTGCATGAATATACTGTAGACAAAAATAATAACACTTCATTGATGGATTTTGTGTCATAAAAATTCCATTCATGTACAGTCCGTGCCTGTGCATGTGTGTGCATTTGTCATATACTAACAAACTATTATCATGCACAAACTTTTCATATTTATTTTTCTTCCACTTGACATAATCAATCCAAGACCCACACATAAACAGGAAATCTTTAAAGTAGACAGGCTCCTATCCAACTATCCAACTCTCTGCATAATTGGCATCTTAGAAGTTCAATCTCAATGTCAGACCCCAACGTACTTTATCCATCCAGTGAAAAGTGGATAGAGGAGGAGAAGTAAAGGCTTCTCCAACCTCCATCTGTTTGTGTGAAAACACCACATGAAGATCATTTCTCCTACTTAGAGCCTTGTGATATACTCTAAGGATAAGATACCATGAAGGATAGTCACACATCTTTTTCGACTGCTCACAAACGCTGGGGATACCCAAGCACTGAGACGGATGACGCTTTCATTTCTGTACGGTAATTTATCAATCTGGAGAACCCGGAGATTTGAGGTGTAATGATCTGATTCACCGTCCATCTTGGAAAAGGTCAGAACTAAAATAAATGTCATCTCTAGTGAATAGAGAGGGGAGTTGTCAGCAGTCGAGAACTCATGACGGGTATCGGCTTATGGATGAGTTTGGCTTTCAAAGGTCTGCCAACCTTCGCTTTGTAACAGGCCGGTTATCGACAAAACTTGACAGGCATATTTGAAAATGAGACTGACTTTTATTTTGTTCAGTGATAAGTTATGTTTTTACATGATGCATTGTAGAAAATGCTGCATTTGCCATGAAAGGAAGACATATACAGTGTAAATACTGCACGGTGTTCTTCGGGCGCCTATGCATATTGCATTAGACGAATTCCCTTGAGATATTATCAACGTCAAAGCACTATTTATATGCTAAAGAACTGCATTAGACACTGATTGATCTGAGCTGCTTACCCACACAAACAGTAGGAGATGCAGCACTCGGAGGCCTGGTTAAAAAGTTAGCCAGAAGGACAGGAAGCAGGTTAGGAAGAAAGGAATAAAGAAGGGACTGATCCCACATTCTTCAAGTCTAACCATGTATTGTCTGTGCACCACAGTTCATAATGTAGCTGTCTGTTTTATAGGCTGCAAAACAAATACATTGCTAATTTTTGAAAACGTGCTGTAGATGGATGTTACGTTCACAAACAAGTGCACAATGACAAAATACAGAAAGGCCACAGGGATTGGGGAGACAGAAGCAAAGCAGAAGGAATAAAGAAAGGGAAGAAAGAAAGTTGGCTGGAAATGTGGAAACAGTGGTGACTTACAGTGGAAACAGTGGTGACTTACAGTGGAAACAGTGGTAATGTACAGTAGAAACAGTGGTGACTTACAGTGGAAACAGTGGTAATGTACAGTGGAAACATTGGTGACTTACAGTAGAAACAGTGGTAATGTACAGTAGAAACAGTGGTGACTTACAGTGGAAACAGTGGTAATGTACAGTGGAAACAGTTGGATGGTTTGAATAAGAGAAACATCTCCATGCAGTATACAATATAAAACACAAAAGTATAATGGAATGTGCTTAATGGTGTGTTGTTGTGGTTTATGGTTTGTATTATTTTTTAATACTTGGTCGCTGTGTCATGCAGAATATGACACTATTAATGACATTTGCATGAATGACAGGAAAAGAAGGAATTTGTTGTGAAAAATAAGTCTGAATCGGTTGGCCTGTAATCCCTATTCGGTGAGCTATATTGTCATTGTGTTTGAAGGGTGGCAGAATGACTTCCACATGTGTAAATCTAACTTTGCAGAACGGTTGCCAGAGAAAGGGATGTACCACGGGCAGCAATCTCAGCTCTACTCTGTATTGAGCCACTTCAAAGTGAAGAGGAACGAGAAGAATTGCCACAGAAGAGCAACCTGTCTGCCTTATGAAAGCGTCAAAGCAGAAACAATTTGGAATTTGCACACCCGCCTCCTGTGAGTGCTATAGAAACACGATTACTATA
>JAODUK010082528.1:0-15286 GCA_027564635.1 Typhlichthys eigenmanni
TAAAATATTATATATATATATATATATATATATATATATAATAAAAATAATCACACGGGAAGGGGCGACGTGGCTCTGAGCTGACCATAGCATTAGAGACGACTTTGATAACAACCATACATCCAACATTGCGTCAATAACAATAATGGGAAAAATCATAAAAACAGCAGGATTTAGATACCTGATGGTTTCAGTTTCTCTTTTAAAATGAATAAATATTTAATTAAAACAGTTTAAGACAAACCGTTTACTGTAGCCTATACACCTATCTAGAAAAATAGGCTTAATAAAGTATTGATATGATAGTAAATCCTACTGTTAAGGTAAAGACATTGGTCACATTCATTTTAGATTGTTTCATCTTAAATTAAAAATATTGTCGCGAAGCCCATCAGAATAAAGGTGAAGAGAAACTATTCAGGTAGCTGAATAGACTGAAGAGGAACAGTTACAGTACAGTAAAGCTATCAGGTAGACTAGACAAACTACTACATTCTTTCAATTACAATTTGCAACTCTTACAAATTTAAAACTGATACAGTTTAGTAATTATAATATCTTATAACAAATGTGTTTGGCTGGTCTCATGATTTTGCATTCAAATACATAGCATATACATTATGCATTTCCACATGGCTTCAGGAAATGTAAAGATCTGTAGGCTACATCCAATCTGTCTAGATAGGATATCTGATGTCTATCTTGTCTACATGTCCCATAACAACACCCTTTTGACCTTTCTTAACAAATAGAAGTTTAAAGTTAACAGATTTGATGGAGAGACAGTGATTCAGTTGAAGTGAATCTTGTTTATCCGACACACTGCGGCGCATAGCAACATCTTGGCCTTCACATTAGTCTGATTGCCTGTCAATCAAATTCTGGGGAAAGGTCCACTGAATATTATGCTTTTCTACAGCGCACATGAACGAAGCATGAGATTGCCAACTCCACAGTTGTGACCATAGACTATAAATACATGGACAAACCCACCGTGACATCACCCATAGCTTTTCTCAAGAACATTTGATCTGAGAAATAATTGGCCGACGTGATAGATTTCTTATATATATATATATATATAAAATAATATATTCTAAGACAATCAAGGTCAATGAGATGCATCATTGAGGTCCCAGTCCACACAGTTGGTTTGAGTTAATGTGGTTGATTAGACACTTGCGTGTTTAATCTTTTATGCAACTTTGCACTGTAACTTCAAACTGGTACCAATTCTGGGTCTCTGCGAAAAAGGTCTCACCACAGGTTATCTCTCCTCCATAAAATGTGTGGTTTTAAAGATCTTGGAATAGTGTAGTGTTTGTGCCAAATACTCCCTCATACCTTTCTGTCAGTGTCAACCTCCAGAATGTCCATCAGGTTGATCATGATGTTCTTGTGGGTCTTCTTGTACTTCCCCACTCGGAGAGACACCGTCAGCCATCCAGGTCGGCCTGTACACATATAGGTCTTCCCCCCCTCCTTTCTACACTGGCGCACCTGAAACATCAATCAGATATTACAGTATCATTTCAAGGGCTGGGCATTATCGGTAAATGTTTGCTAACAATTGTTAAATTATGTTAAATGCTAAATATATTTATTTTACAGCATGTGAAATATCGTAGCCTATGTATATTTGGTGTCTTTAAGAAAGATGCAGTCAGCAGTGGTTAGTTTAGCGGCTATAATATGGAAGTATACTGTTAAATAGCTGTGAAAGCTGACACATCTTAAAAAGAAGATAAGGGAAGGACATCTTCATATTACTGTATCACACGAGGTGACGTGTATTTTGGCTGTATATGGCACTTTCCCTGCTCTCAATGACATGATCACCCATCTCTTCTACGCTCTTTTGACCTACTCTGCAATGTGTGCTCTGTGATGTGTCTGTGTGTACTACTGAGTTGAGTTTAGGTCAGGCCTGTGCAAAGTCAGGCCCGGCGGCCCGTTAACATAGTATTGTGGCCCGTGAAGTTCTGACATTTTCAATGTAGCCCTCAAGTAAAAATAATTGTCCAGACCTGGTTTAGGTGGACTGTTTTATTAATTGTGCACGCATGCGCAACCAGAAGGAAATACTAGAGGTGATGGGGGTGCAAAGTCAGTGCGTGCTCTTCACGAGTGCACCCCTTTGCCTACCTGTCGCTGAATGTCCTGGACCCGCTGGTCGTGTAGTTTTGGCGCAGAGCACATCTTGAAAATTAACCATGCCCGTATATAATAATACAGATCAAATATGACTGACAGTGGCAGAAGGAACAAACACACAAAGATCCACCTTTGGTTAACGACCACGTAATCTAGACCTTTGACTTTAATCCACAATAGAAACATAATCGCCAAGCCACCCAAATATAATAACGGATCCATCGTTGTAATAGAGCAGACCAGTGTTGTCGTGCTGTGTTCCTGTGCCCGCTCGGCTCAGCTTCTTTGCTAGTCCCAGCAAAGCCTCTAGCCTACTGTGGTGAAAGTTGTTGTTACATCAATAGGCCTATCATTGGCCAAATGCAGTCCTAACGTAGCCTATCGCATGTATCGATCTTCTCGAACCCAAAATTTCACACCTGATTAATATCTTTCACATGAGTCTCTGATTGGTGATCGAGGGTTAGGTCCTCCCCCGTGGCAAGGTGATTGGTTAATAACGGGAGTGGACAGACGCCTCGAGTCGCACCGTAACCAATAGAAAGGCAGAACTGCCCTCACACCATTGCCCCATATCAACAGGTTACTATTAGTGGTTGAGCTTGAGTCAACCCCAAGACAAAATCTATAGTGAGCAAATTGCTTCTGTGATAGAACAATAGCACAGAATTCCCCAGTGGCGTGGTGTATTATGTTATCTTCTATATTATAGCATTATCTATAATATAATAAAAAATAACAAAAACAATCGGAAAATAAAAATAATATATAATTATAGGTCAGTTATTTATGATGTATTAAATATAATTAGCAGCTCAGGTTTCCATTGATCACCAATAAATTGCCTACTACCATCCTACAAGCTAGTGAGGAAAATATTTATAGATGCTGTAAATATTTGCCTACTTTGAAAAATTTGTAGCCTTTGGAATTACATTTGGTAACCCAACCTAATGCATTTCATTTGCACCATAATACCATTTTAAAAATCAAATGTACTGTTGTGTGTAATTGTTATATACTGATATCAACAGAAGATCGCCATCTTTGGTCTCTTTGTATTTGTATTTAATTTAGAACGTATTGTGGTATTTATCTTAGTCAGTGTGGTCACTGTTATCCTACTAATAGCCTACTTCAAAATGTAATGATTTTAAATGATATTGTCTTGTACATTTTAGACTAATGTAATAGGAAGAATAGCCTACAAGTAGGAACTTAAAGAAGTGAATTGGTGATGTTGCACACTAAGAGTATAAACATTACATTTACTCACACACACACACACACACACACACACACACACACACACACAGACAGACACACACACACACACACACACACACACAATGGTACTCTTCAGACACATTAGACAGGGAGGGTGGGGCAACAGTAAAGATTACTTAATGGGTTTGCTGTTCTCGGTCCATCTCCCTCGTTGATAAACACACAGTCCACACCGGCCTGATGTGCCTCAGACTGTTCTCAAGGCTTTTCATAGACAAACTTCAATAAGTTCTATATGTGGAGCAACATATTAAGGACAATACGGACAAGGAAACATTACACTTTCAGCCATTTTCTTTTCATCATATTGGAAGCAGAGAATCATGGAAACACTGGTTAAGTAAATTGAAGACTTCCGTTATGATATGGATTATATGCATTTATCATAAACGTTGTGCATGGGGAGCATGCTCCAGTCCATGGGAGTCTTGTAAGGGACACTACAACCAAACATAGCCTTTACCTTCAGCCAGCGCTTCCCGGGCAGCCGTCAAAACCATGCCTTCTCTGCACCACGGAGCCATTTTCATCGGAGTCTTCCTCATCGTGACCGGGGGCTCCACAGCCTTCCTGACCTCCTCCCAGAGCCGCCTGCAGGCCTTCTCTCTTTGCTGCATGGTGCTTGGGGCGCTCATGTTCATTCTGGGACTATTCTGGGCTATGAACAGCAAGACTCCCCCAAACCACAACCATGGAGAGTTTCCTGGAGGATGCCCACATTTTTCGTACGACGACTACCCCAGCTTTGGGAGCAATGGACTCTTCTCCCCCCCTGGGAGTCGTTTCCCAGAGTCTCAGTCAGTGTATCTGCCTAGGTGGGTACATTTTTTTTAAAGGGGAACTCCTTTATTTGAATGAAATGCAGCATCACAAACATGCTGTGGTTACACAGTGCATGTCTCTGTTGCACCTGAGTAGTTAGTGGCTCACACTCCTCTCTACTCCTGCCCATAATGCTCCAAGGCTCTCACCATTCTCAAACCCATCCCCTTGAATGTTTTAAAGGTATACAGTGAGCTGGGGAGAAAACACGTTGTTCTGGGGTTCACTATAGCTAGTAGCATACTGCAAGCACTGATTTATTTTACTGGATGTGAAATATTTCCTTCAAATTAGATTGGATTGGATTACATTTAGATTAGTTCATGGAAAAACTGAATGAAAGTCTGTCATCAAGTGTGTGCTACCTGACAGCAGCTCCACAAATATAGGACAGGTCAGAGTGTTTTAAATGCATTATTCAAATTAATGAATTTGAACACAACCAAGATTTTAATAATACTACTGCTAGGCTACTAACAGCAATAACAAATATCAGTTTTATGAAGGAATAAAACATACTTACATAATATCAATGCATTATGACCCAATATATGGAGAAAAAGCCTAATGGATAAACGCATAGTTTGTCCACTGCGCTAAAAGGATTAGTAGATAATACAGTACATTACAGAAACACTACAGAGCTAGGCCCCCATCTAGTGTCTGAAGTCTATAACTGCGGCTTCAAAAGACTGCTCATTCTTCCTACCACAATGTCTGGGCTTGTTTCCTTGCACGCAGGCCTCAGGATCGACAGCGTCACGGTGTATATGGTGAGGAATTTGACTACCCTCCCATGGATACGGGCTGCCTCAGCCCCCCTTCTCAACCTCCACCGTGGCTGGGCCCCCCGCCTCCTTACGAGGTTGCCATCAAGGTCACCTGCAGCTCGACACACCTGCGGCGCGCATACTCAGACACACACCTGGCCACAGAACCTCTTTTCGGGCAATCGAGGGAGATCAGCTTCGAGGTGTGACACTGCAGAGCTTGCTCTGCTGGTTTGGTAACTGTCAAAAACAAGCTTCACTGATGGTGAACACAGCATGCGTCCGTTGGATATCCAAAATGGCCTTAGCATGTTGTCACTATGTATAATGTAAATATGGTGTGGAATTAAGACATAAACTAACCCTTTCTATGGGTAAATCAATACAAGAATAGGCTGCACCATATGCTTCCGCAACAAGATTTCAGCCATTTGGTGATTTGAACATGATGGTGGATAGCACTGCCCCAGGAACCTTTGTGTTAATGCTGCTTTGCAATGGATCAGCTGTACATTAGTCATTGCTTATACCAAGTCAACTGTGGCAGTGTTTTTGTCTTGCTTCATTCATTAATGGATTACAAGACAAAAGCTTTGTGCACTGCTATTGCACCCAGAGTGCCTTTAATTTGTGTGTTTCTCCCCCTCTATGCTCAAAGCTATAACATCAACAATATTCAAGTATACGCAAGTAAAAGAAAGTCTCTCCACTCTTGACCAGATCTCTGCTTCAGCAATGGTAGACTTAATTGCATTTATTGCATGGTGCATATTGCTGATGTCTTATTGTAACTTGTTTTATCTTTTTCACAATGCTTACAATGTGTCTGTTTTAACATCTGCTACAGAGCTATATGATTACTTTGCATTTGTCATACTGTATAAAATTATATTTCATTGTTGCAATTTGAACATTTCTCTCAAAATGGTCAGGATATACAAGGTATGAAATAAGCTATTGCATTACCTCCTGGTGTCCAAGTGTTGACCCCAATGGATAGTCTATTGATACCTGTGCTTTTGAATGTATGCTGGTAGCCTATTATTCATAGAGGATATTTAACACATTAATTATTTAGGCTAATTATTAACTAACTAATGAATGAATGAATGAACTAATGAATGAATGAATGAATGAACTAACTAACAAACTAAATAATTATTAGTCTGGAGACCAACATGCCTGCATTCACTTAATTAAAAAACAAAGATATAATATTGCCATCATTCAACTTGCATGAATGTTCAGACCCTGTCTCTGTCTAGGTTCATATAGCCTAAGCCTATTATTCCCAACAAAAACCCCATATGTGTGCCTGATAAAGATTTCGCCAAGATATAATAAAAATATATTTTTTCAAAGTAGGCCTATATGTTGTTGTTCACAGTTGTTGGAAATTCACTTTCTCCTATCAGTTCTCGCTTAGCAGATAGGCCCCCATTTGAACGATACTTCATGTTCCTTGCTCCACCCCAGCGGAGCCCTCCCTAGCCTAACAGGCAGCAGCACAGTTAATGAAATAGCATAGGCCCATATTTTGTTTGCACAATAGAAATCAGTTATCGCCCAAGCATTGGCATTGTTAAGATATGGCCAAAGAAACCGGAGCTAGCCCAGCCTTCCCCCCCGTCATCGAGGAACATCCCTCATAAAAACGACTTCCCCACACCCTCGCTTACTCTACACACGCGTGCACGTATACACTGTACGGATCCCTTGCAGCCAGCTACGTGTGGCCAGAGGAAATATCATAACACCCAACCGAAACAGCGACATTTAGCCACATGGTACACATTCTCAAAGCGATAACAACTTCTAGCCGGACGTGCTACGAATAGGAAAACAAAAAAAGGAGCGGTCTACGGTGATAGGCTGGAGTCTGGGCACGGATTCAATCTGGGAGCGTTTTTTACTGACTTTCGCGACACCAGACCAGACGCTATTGGGCATCCCCGGGGAAATCAAACTGGATTAAGAAAAGAAGAACGCAATTGGGCAAAATCTTATTTTGCTCTGACAAACGGCCCCTGCGTCTGGTTTTAAAGACAATCGAAGAAGCCTATATTGATTTATACACTTTTAGACTATAGGCTACGTGGATTGTTTTACGGGACGCGCGGTAAAGGATAGACAAGGCTACTCTTGATTAACCAATTATACCGTTTTTCTTGTAACGGCATCGGACGAAAAAGATCAAGCCTGGACGTGGATTGTATCTCTGTCTCATTCAGTTACGCTGTCGAGCACCGTTTTCAACTAGCGTGCATCCTCGATTTTATTTTTTCGAGATGAAATCTAAGATGCGCCTTTCACCATTCATTCCGGGCTGGTGATGCTGATTTTGCGGTAGTTTAGGGTACTGGTTGAATCACTGGATCCTTCCTATCTGGCTTCCAAGATGCCATTCCCTCAGGGGTTGTTGCTGTGTCTGGGCCTGGTTCTGATGACTGCTGGGGTGGTCATCATGGTGGTACTATTTCAAGGCTTTTCTCAGCCGAATATCCCTGTCTTTGCACTTGGACTGTTCCTGGGTATTGGGGGCGCTGCGGTGGTTGTTGCTGTATTCTGTGTTGCCATGAAGAAACTCCAGGTGACTGTCCCCGGCCACTTCCTTTTGCACCCACGCACAGGCACGCGGTTCTCTCCTCATCAGGGCCTGGCAATACAAAGGTACCACACTTCACAATAAGTAACTGATGTTGAGCAGTGACATTTTTCACAACCTAAACATATGGCATAGGAGAAAACACTTTCTCAGTTTATAGAAGTAGGTCATGGTGAAAATGGAAAGCACACACAAGCCCATCCTCAGCTTCAACAATCAGCACTGGCCTTGTCGGCAATCTGTTATTACTTGTGAATATAAACAAGAAGTACTCTGCACAGTGTCAATCCGGCAGAAGCACAGAGGAGCCAGGAACAGATTCCACCATAAATACATTTCCTACTGCCAGATATAGATCAGAAAGAATCCTGGCTTGTTTTCAGATATGCACTTTTTTGTTTTCTTCTGGGACACAAACAATGTATTTTTGTCCTAGAATAGAATAAAGTTCTATCAATAGACAAAATCTAAACATAGCAGAGGAAAAGCTCGATTATACATAAGCGGGTCAGCGTGGGACAGTACACCTTATATGGGTGACCTGGAAATGGTAATAACATAAATGACCGTAAGACCCTACAATGATAAGACCATAAGAGACCTGTCGGTACAATTGGAGGATGTAGCCTATTAATTACATATCATTACTGTAGTAGGTGATAGTAGTTTTTATTACATGCTAGGAGGAATAATGCATTATAGTTCTAACGGTCATGGGGTGTATCGATTAACATTTTATTTGATTATTTTACTGTAAATTATTATTATTATTAACATATATTAGAAAACCTTTTAGTATTTAATTGTACACTTGATTAAGCTAACATTTTAGCCTACATCCCTCAAATATGGTTGCTACTCAAATGGAATATGTGACAGAGATAATTTCATTACTGGTGCAGGATGGAAAATATGTTTCTTCAAATAACCTCCTAGCTGCAAGATGCATGAAACAGCTTTTCAAATGTTATTCATGTAAATACTGCACATGTGCCAATACACCCGTACCATATAGTTTTGCAGTTTGCTCTAGTCATAAATCACAACCTCCACCACCTTCTCTCACGGTTGCCCTTGTCAGGAGATTGGACCGCATTCGAAGAGAGATGTCTGCGGACTCTGTCAGCGAAAGGCCGGAGCCTGAACAATCCCTCCCCTCCACACCACCGCCATGGGACATGGAGCCTCCGCCTTCTTATGACACAGTGATGAAAAGCCAGGAACACGCCCCCCCGCAGCTATGACCCCCCACCTTGGAGGAGAACACTAATATCCCGGTAGCCTGTCCGTGCCTACTATAGTGCCTTAGTGGGGTTTGATTTAAATTATGCCATCATTTTTCCCCCAATGTTGTTCATGGTTGTCTGTGTGTTCATATGTTTTGATGCAATGTGTGTGTTATGGTTACACTATAGTTTGGCTCCAAAAGTTCCTCTGCTGTAAACCACTGTGCCGAAACCAAACAAGCAAAAAGATGCAAACAAAAACATCTGGTTACAAACCAAAGGTTGCTACAGACTAAAGCTGAGCAGGACAAATATGACTGGTGAGAAGGGGCTGGAAATGTTGGAACACCCTTCCTGTTTTCGGTCCTGATTATTGTTTGACACTAGCGGAAGGCACCGAACTGAGTGATTCACGTCAATAGGCTGGCTGGAAGCCAAGCTGTACAAGGTTGTAAACCTCTATTAGGATGCAGATGGTTGTAATATATTAGCTACACTGTGCATACACAACACCAGTTTTCTAGAAGCACTTTTTTCCCCTCCTAGCTTAATTAATTCCTTTATCTCTGCAATCTGTAAAAACATAACCACACAGGATTTATTGAGTGCTTATTTAAAAGCCAAGTGCCTTGTTGACAGCAGAATGCTAACAGCAGATATTCTACCAGGTTTGTCAATGTCTAAAGAAACACCCAATGTATGCTTTATGTTTTGACATTACTATAAACTTGCTCATGACTAGCCACCAAGCTCTGTGGATCTGTGTTGTGCTTTCAAATGAGGTGGTTTGTGGGGACAACGACTAAGAAGATGAAAAGAAAAAAGGCTTTATTACATTCACCTTTGTAGCCTCCACACACGTCACGGTGCTAAATGACTGCTCCCCTGAGATGATCAGGTACTCAGAGAGGGAATGGGGACGAAGAGAGGTCAAAGAGCTGACTTGTCAGCTTTCTTCATGCCAGCAACTTGAGGCAAGGTGACTGTCTAGGTGCACATGCACACACACACTCACACACACCACTGCAATTCTAGACCCCACCTTTCTGCCAGAACAGGCTGTCTGTAGGCTGTAATAGGCAACAGAGTGGAACCATAACCTTCCCACTTGGTCACAGAGCAGAGTGAAGTTTCCACAAGCCATACGTTACCCACTGAAGCTGGACCAGCTATAGCACATAGCTGCTCAGTAGCCAGTGCTAGATCACCTCTGTAGTCCCAGTTGCAGCGATGGTAGAAGGGAAGCCATATCGCTATGGATTAATAGTGGCAGGCCTGTGTGTGGCAGTGGTTGGACTATTCATCATGGTTCAGGAACAGCCGCACATATACGCAACGTTATGTGGACTAGGTGTCTTTATGGTGTGTATTGGCACAGCGTGGAGCCTCTGCCAATGCTATCCCAAGGTACGGAGGTTTGTAGTGTGTGTTGACAAGTGGCCATTTGTGTATGCATGCTATCAGGGTTGGGAAGTAACTGATTAAAGACTTGGCGCGCCAATGCAGTAAATAGCTTTGGATGGCATTTCAAAGAACAATGTTTACGCATTAAGTAATATAAAAGTAATGTAACGTTACTGATTCTAATTTTAGTCTGGTATGTAGTAACTGTAATGGACTACATTTAAGAAATAACCTACCAAACCATGCGTGCTATTTGTTAGGTCATAGTGGCTTCTCACATCCAGGAAGGGAACGCACTGGAGGACAGTGTGTCTACATCAGTAGAAACAAAACAACAAAGGTAACATTAAACAGATACATGCAGCCTCCCTGTCCCATAAAACATTCAGGCTGCTGTGGACTCTAAGACTCACAAACACAGCAGTGTTCTATCAGGGTGGGAGGAACATGAAACTTAGACGGTAATGCTATTAAATGATGGTGAAAGTGAAGGTATATACTGTATAGAGAGGTGCAGCAGATGGCTGATCGTGAAGTAAGCTGTGAGCAGAATGATACATCTCTGGGCAGCCTGGGAAACCATTGGCGCAGACAGAATGAATAAGTAACCTTCACCCTTGCCAATGAGCCGGATACTTAACCTAAGTGCCTCTATAGTTGATTGTGCTTGTCAAATACCCAGAAGTCAAATCAGCAGCCTGTGCAGTGAATTTCTCTGTATAAACACAAGTCAAAGTTGTAACTAATCTCCTTTTATTAAAAACTCCTCAGTCTCCTTCCTAAGGCGCTGACCAATCACACACACAGCTGCCCCACACTGCACCTGGTCTGAGCATGCTAAGGAGGAATGATCTAAATTGCAATCGGTTCCAGAAGACCCCATAGACCTGAGATAAGACTTTGGGGAGGGGGGATGGGGAAGTACTGGAAGATATCTGGTTTTACAATTTTTTTCTATTACTTTGTTGCCTTGTCAAACAAACTTGTTAGGCTACTGTATTGTATTTGTATATCAATGAGTAGTATGCTATTTTAAATAAAATTACCGGTAATTATGTATGGCATAGTAGGTCCATAAGATGGCACCATTTAGACTACTATGAAGATGCTGGCTTGATGTGTAAATCAGGTTCCATCAAGTAATGATGAGTGGTGAGTGTTAGGCTTACACAGTTGGTAATAGGTCTATTTCAGGACGCCAAATACACAAGTATATGGAAAATAGCAAGTACAGATACGGAGTAAAATTATTCAACTAAATAAAACATCTAACTGACTGTAAGAATTTTGTATTAGGCTTTGATCGTTTTATCAATATTATAAGAATGACTGAGAATAGCCATCCTGTACTATATCCTATGCTATATTAATATGTAGCCTATAGTTCAGTTCAATGTAAATTATGGATAGAGAGTGAGATTAACCCTTTTCAAACATGAAACCTGACACTGCTTGTGCTACAGTCGCAAACAGAGGTGTTTTTAACGGAGGACAATCATTCGATACAAAGTGGTGGCGTGAGGTCCCCAGACGTCAGCAGTCTCCGCCTTGAATTGTAACGATGAATTCATACATGTTTTCTCAATTCACATAGATTTTATTATAGGTATAGGCTATTAGTCTTCTCTGCGCCATCCTTATGTTTGGAGTGCACGGCGCGCTTGCTGAGACAGACCAAAAACGTCCGCAAATGTAAGATATTCAAGTCAAAGATAGTGTCAGTCACCCTGTTAATGATACTGGGAATATTTACTTATCGGTCTGAAGAATGTTCCCTTTGATGAGTTGGGCGCTGTGTATGAGCGCACTCGTTCCATATTTGGCTGCGAGCGCGCACGAGGGTGAGATGATGCTGGATCCAAACAGTCAGGATGAAACACAGTCAGAACTGGGAAACGAACCTTCCGCCGAGTTCATCAGGTGCAACAAGGTAACTATCTAGTACTGCCCAGAACCGATAGCAGGTGCCGATAGCAGCCTAATGAATAAAACGCGCACTTATAGCTTGCCATATGCCTGCAACTTCAAAATATCTAAAGCATAATAGATATCACGACATTGATTGTTTCGATTTCTGTAGAATAGTATTGTCCAGAATGCCTGCCACTATAGCATTCACTGAAGTGCATCTACTGTATAACTTGGGAAGATCCTGAAATGCTTATTCCACTAATTATTAGGGGTGCACGATATTGAGAGAATGTGATATTGCGATACTGATCCTAAAAATTGCAATACCGATATTAATTTCGATATTTTTAAACATACTGTAAGTAAAAATACAAGGGTTATGGGAAAATGCATAAAAATATAGTCATAACATATCAAAACGCATTTTTAACGACATATTGGACTGGTACAACCAGTTCCATTTCCAAGCTACAGAGGAGGCATTCTTTATGGCCATTAATGTTTCCTCGTCAATCTCTATTATGTCATCAGCTTCCTCAGCCACACATCTTACTTTTCTGTCTAAAAAAACACAACTAAGCCATACAGCCAATGGACGCATCTCTCCACTAAATAAACTGAATATTGCACTTCTTGCAACATTTTCAATATGACATTGCTCAACTTGATATTGCGATAACGATACTGAGTCGATATATTGTGCACCCCTAATTCATATTGTAATATGAATTAGGCAGCATGGCGTATCCCTGGCCAGTATGTGGTTGTACTGCGAGAGGGGACCCATGAATCCCACGTCCAACAGACAATTAGGAGGCTGCATTCCAGGGCAGCCAGAAGAGGCTACCTGGTTAAGATCCTCCAAAACTATTCCGGAGCCTTCCGTGGCTTCCTGGTCAAGATGAGCAGCGATGTTCTCCATCTGGTAATCCCTGACATCCATCTACTGTGCATAATATGCTGTAGTACGCTGCATATCTACATATGAAGACAATATCAACAATCTCTGTGTACCCCTATCAGGCAGCAAGGCTTCCCCATGTGGCACACATAGAGGAAGACTCTTCTGTATTTGCTCAGAGCATCCCCTGGAACCTCCAGAGGTTACTGCAGGCCCACACAGACAACAGCAGCACAACAAACGCCAGTCTGCTTAGTGAGTACGCCCCCCGCCCCCCACACACACACACACGCCAAGTACTTACATTTTCCCATATGTCACTCCATATGTTTTCTTCTAGATGCCTGGGGCACAGTAGAGATATATCTCATGGACGGCAGTGTACAGTGTTCCCATAGAGAGGTTGAAGGTCACATTCATATCTCGGACTTCAACAGTGTCCCCGAAGAAGATGGAGTCAGAGTTCATAGACAGGTCACTCACGCACACACGCACGCCCTCACACATCATCCCAAAGTTGACCAATACAGTGCACACTCAGCGGCTGCACTCTTCTGCTGCTGCTCATCCACATAATTGTTCCACTGTCCAGAGATGCTGTTCTGCACACCATTGTTATTTCTAGTCAAGACATTCTCCTCTAACCTAACAGGGTGTTTCACCCAGCTGCTCACTGGATGTTTTTAATGCTTTTCACACCATTCTCTAGAGCCTGTTCTTGTGACAATCCCAGGAGAATCAGCAGTTTCTCAAATACTCTGATCACATACCAATTAATGGGACCAACAGTTCACATAAATCACATTTGTTTTCCATTCTGATGTTTTGGTCTGAACATCACCTGCTGACCATGTGTGCATGCTTGTGAATTGAGTTTTTTGCCACACGATTGGCTGATCAGCTATATTTACATGAATCAGGTGCAGCTAATAAAGTGAGTGTACACTGTGTACTCCCACCGCATAGGCCAGTCAGTGCACCAGCCATGGCACGCACACGGCCGGCGTTGTGAGTGGATGGGACTCTGGCGTCGCTAGGGGTGCCAAGGTCAACCTGGTGCGAGTGCTCAACTGTCAGGGGAAGGGGACCGTCTCAGGCACGCTGGCGGGTACGGCTTCTTTACCAAAACACAGCACTATTGTCGATGAGAACCACATCTGTAGACGTGATCCACCCTCAGCGGCCTGTGCTCTCTGGTAGGTCTGGAGTACATCAGGACAGCTGTGCTGGCTCGCCCGGTGGCGTCAGCGGTGGTGTTGCTGCCGTTCATCGGCGGTCTGAGCAGGTCTCTGAACGCAGCGTGCCGGGAGATGGTGGCGAACGGAGTCGTGGTCGTCGCTGCTGCGGGCAACTTCAGAGACGACGCCTGCCTCTACTCTCCAGCTTCTGAGCCAGAGGTGCGCGCGCGCACACACACACACACACACACACACACACGTGCACTATTGACGTCTGCACCACTTGCTTGTGTTCCCATTAGAGCCAGGGCTGTGTAGAAACAGAGTTATTAAATTTGACTAAACGTAAATTAGCTTATAATCGCTTACTATACCTTTAATGTAACAATGGCTATTAAAACATAATAAACAACTATGATTCTATCATTCAAATTAATCAAATCTAAATCCTCACAACAAGTCTGCGCGTGTCCCGAGACATGCTTTGAAAACCATGTTAAATCCACACATGGACAGACGGGCCCTGGTACACCCAACATGCTATGTGCTAACCAAACATCTGCAGGTCATCACAGTGGGGGCGGTGAACTCTGCAGAGCAGCCCATGTCTCTGGGGGCAGGGGGCACCAACACAGGCCGCTGTGTGGACGTGTTGGCGCCAGGCGATGACATAGTCAGCGCCAGCAGCGACTGTAACACCTGCTTCACGTCTCGCAGCGGGACCTCCCAGGCCGCTGCCCACGCTGCGGGTATCTGCGCATGCACGCACGCACGCACGCACGCACGCACCTAGCTTAATATTGATCCCAAAAGGAAACTTGTTTTAACAACAAAAGCTCAACATTAGTGCTGAGATATATGGCACACAATGCATGTACACAATAATACAATAAACACACTGTGATACACAATGGCTACAATGCTATACTTGATGTATCCAATACTGGGCTGAGCAGGGACGGTTTGTTCATTAGGGCGATTGGGCGACGCACTGCCAAAGGGAGAAAGAGAGAGGAGGGAATTTTCCA
>JAODUK010082539.1:0-15284 GCA_027564635.1 Typhlichthys eigenmanni
CTTCTGTGGACGCTACCACACTACTTGATCAATGAAAGAGCTTCGCTACTGAAAAGCTATTTGATTCAGAAAACAGCGCCGCTACCATGACGCTACTCAGAAATGTAGTTTAACTAGTAGTGTCGCTACTTGTAGCGACGCTACTGCCCAACACTGCCTACATGCAATGGTTAAGCAGCCATTTAGTATAAATTAACTACTGTACTGTACAGTATGTGTACTTGGAATGGAAATGTGAGAAGTTAGTTAGTGTATAATATTGCTAGCAATGCTAAAGCCATTTTTATCCTTCAGTGACTTTGAGAAAGTAATACATGCTTTTATAACAACCCGGCTAGACTATTGCAGTGCTTTATATTTAGGCATTAGGCAGGCCTCCCTTGCAAGATTGGAGTTATTCCAAAACGCTGCGGCACAACTCCTTACTGGAACACGAAAACAGCACCACATATCCCTTATTCTTGCTTCCCTTGTTCGGTTTAGGATTGATTTTAAGATTTTATTAATTGATTTTAAATCTTTACATTGGAAAGCTCCGCTTTATATTTCTAAACTTTTGAAGCCCTATTCCCCATCAAGGTCATTACGGTCTGCTGACCAGCATCTCCTTGTTGTCCCTAGAGCGACGCTAAAAAATAGGGGTGACCGAGCCTTCGCAGTCGTTGCCCCAATGAGCTTTTAAATCTATTGTGAGTTAATATTTTGTCACGATGCACCTATTAGTTGTGATGATTTCTTGTGGTCACGTGTTGTCTTATTTATATACTTACAGTATGTGATGTATTAGCACTTTGGTCAACTCAGTTGTTTTAAAAATGTGCTCTATAAATAATGTGGATTGGATTGGATTACTATAGGTCCTGCACGATTTTACTCTACACTTAGATTTAAGGCTTATCCTAAACTTGTAGTGACTACAAGCACTGAGTAAACTAGAAGGAAGTCTAACCATGATAGCATTGGTTGTGTTTAATTGTAAAAAGTAAGTAGAATAATGCCACAGAGTAATGCGATTTATTATGAACACTGAGCTCAAAAGGATATAATATGAGAAATCCTGTCTTGACCAATGCAGAAGTTACATTACATTATTTCTGAAGGGGAACCAACACTTATCAAGCCCTCCCACTTTGAATAGTCATGATTACACCACACATATTGCTTCAAACACACCTTGTTGAGTTAAAAGATGGAAGAGGAGGTCAGCTACGTGTCAGTTGTATTTAAAAACAAAAATCAACAACCTAGATGTAAGTATTAATCTTTATTAAGGGGTCAAATGCACAATATACATGAGGTTCTTTGTGTTCAGACAATACATACAGTAAATGATAGGTATATCATTAAAACAATATATTCAAAATAACAAGAAAATAAAATATTTCATTAAGATTAATCTAATTATTTGTCTTCTGCTTTTATCATATTATATATATGATATATGCTATATATTTGCTTACAGTATGTATATTCTTTCAAAATCATTACTTAGCCTTATCACATGATTGTGTATCCATGTTTTTCCTGCAATTTATACTGGTAATCAAATTCCTCTCTGCCTTCCAGATACAGAGCAGACAGGCACTGTATATGATGATGTAAAGGTTCGTCCTGTTGCAGAGCAAACTGCAGATCAGACTGCTGACAGAAACAGTAAGTTGTAATGTGATGTACATTAATAAGGGACATTTAAATACAAAATACATTGCATGTGTTTATTGTGACACAGAGCTACCAGGTTGTAGCTGCTAGACTGTGTAAATCATTTCCTTATAACTTAATATGTTAGGATCAAAAGGATGGAGTATTAGTATATCCCAATGTATTTTTAACCATAAATAATTACAGCAGAACACATTTTATTGATAATTTTTTATCTTTACAGAATATGTTATTGGGAATCTCACTTTTTAATGAGAGACAAGCATTGTTCATGACATAGTTCATTCTGGTTGTTAATTTATAATCTCATAATAGAGTATAAAACTACACAATGCTTATGGACCTCTCTTTACAGACTTTAACTATAAAAAGGGTTTTTCCGTGTTGTGTTATCTAGAGCAAAATATATTTTATTAAAGCAAAAACAAAGTTATTTTACTGCTAAATGAAGGCCTACGGTGATACTAGCTAATAGTATTGTGCACTGGTGATTACTATGTCAGACATAAGCAACTATTTAAGACTTAAAAATCATTTTCAATCTCCTTTTTTTAATACGGCAGCTTATGTAATGTCACCTGTACAGTATGTTTTACAATAGGAAACTACTTCCATTTAATAAGTACACCAGTGATGTAAAGAAGAAGTTCTAACATACAGTATAGACTAGAGAAGTGTGCCTATCAGTAAATACAATTGGATATGTATTAAAATAAATGTTAATAATCAAGGTCTGAGCATTAATGTGAAACTATTTACTTACTACCAAATTTTAACCCACTACTTGGCCTAATAGATTCACAGTACAAACATTTTCTACATTTCACTTTTCAGATGAAAAGCCAACCGGCACACCTCAAACTAAGCCAGTATTGTGTTTGGGGATTTTATGTATAGTCTTGGTGTTCACAATCATAGCCCTCTGTGTCTACCGTGAGTATAAATGCATTCACAATACCCTTCTGTGTTTGGGATAGATAATTTAAAGGCAGAGCTTTGCTTTCTTTGTAGTTTATATGGCTGGAACCAAGACTAATGCATCTTTGGTAAGTGAAGTACAGCAGTTAAATATTAACCAGACAGCTCTACTGGATGTTGCTCAGAACCTGACAAACCTAGTCAACAACCTCCGTTCAGACAATGACAACCTGACCAGCCTATTGAGTAACTCTGACATCTTACAGAGTGACGAACAGAACCTGACTTCAAATGTAGTTATTGTAGCTATGGCTAAAGTATCTGCTAAATAACTAGAAGTTAGCCTGACATCTTGTCAGCTACCTGCATTCAGACAATGATAACCTGACAAGAAATTATTTTTCGAATGTAGTTATTGTAGCTATGGCTAAAGTGTATGATAAATGACACACATGTAAAAATACTGTATGCCTGACACATTGGAGCGCAACCCCATTCTTACAATATACTGAAGTGAAGAAATGTAAAGATGAATGTGCCTGACCAGCCTGAGCAGAACCTCTGACATCTAATGGAGTGACAACCAGAACCTGACTAAACTTGTCAGCACCCTCCATTTAGACAATGTCAACCTGACCATCCTGCTGAGTACCCTGAGCAGAACCTCTGACATCTTACAGAGGGACAAACAGAACCTGACTTCAATAATCCAGGAGCTGGAGAAAGAGAAGAGGATCTTAAAAGATCAAATAATAAACATCACCAGATATTCAAATGAGCTCAACTTCACACGTGCACAGTGGACTCTGAATGCTTACTGCTACATCCCTGGTAAGTAGAAATCAATGCAATTTGATCCTAACATCTCAAATATTGTTGATGATTTGCTTCTGTTTCAGACAAGAAGTGTTCTCCTTGTGAAAAGGGCTGGCTAAAGTCCCAGAACAGCTGTTATGTGTATATGGATACAACTAATACATCTGAATATAAGACCTGGGACAGTGCTAGAGAGACCTGCAGACAAAGGAGTGCAGACTTGGTGGTCATAGAAGGTCAAGAGGAACAGGTAGGACAGATTAACTTTTGAACAACTAAGGTATGTTCAATAAACAGGCTTGTCATTGTTTTTATTAGGGCTAGTCTTCAGAATATTTTTTAATAAATCATAAAGCATGAAAAATATAGAATGTGTTTTAGATTTAATATAAAATAAATCTAATAATGTGATATCAGGCATACGTTAAAGGGACATTAAGTGTTTCTGCAGCTGAATCAACCAGTGCCTACTGGATTGGGCTGACAAATAGAGACACAGGGAGTTGGCACTGGATAAATGGAACTAATCTGACTACAAGGTAAGAATAAACTCTTATAACAACATGACTCATACAGTGTGTTCATTATTATCTAACCATCTAGTTCTTCCCACAGTTACTGGAACAAAGGAGAACCTTCTGGTAGCAACCAATGTGCTTTATCGTCATATAATGGATGGTATTCTGATAACTGTACTGTTACCAGACGAGTGATGTGTGAAAAGAAAGCTTTGTTTTGACATGACCTGTAGGATTGGGAATGTTTCTGTAACCCATTAAGTTATAATTTACTTAGTTAAATTGAGTTTTATTTTGTCAATGTGTTGTTAATTATACTGCCTTTACTAATGATTAACATTGTTTACAAAAATATGGACCATACCTTAGTGTTTGTGAATGGCTGTACTTATTTGGTCTAATTCAGCCAGTACATTTTACAGTAAGTACAGTTTTTTTAGGAGCAGGAATGTTGGGGTTAAACATCTATATCTCAGGGATACAGGTAAGCTGATGTGATGTACAGTATGGCAGGGATCAAAGCCAGTGTTAAATGGTAAATGGACTGCATTTATATAGCCCTTTTCTAACCTTCCGGCCACTCAAACCTACAGTCATTTATATATATATCATTTATATATAGTATATTTAGTAAATAAACAGAACATTTAAAATATGGGGTTTCCCATCCGGACTACACATATCATATTACGTATGGTACAAATGATTATCCATGAATTGCACATACAGTATACTTTAAGTGCTATATGCCTTCCATGTGGTGACTTAACATTTTTGGAAATAATGCATTGGTCAATGTTCCCAATACATACATTAATAGTAAATCTAAAAATTGAGAAGGGCTTTCATATTTTATTTGATACTTTCATAAGGTTACTTATTATTTTGAGACACAAACTAATTATTTTCAGACTTTCCTATATATTAAGTTAATATGTAATCATGTAAAGATATTAGGTCATTATGTTGAGAAAGTTTGAATTGTAAAATCGTAGGGCTTTCAAATCCAATCATTTTCTTTCTTTCCAAAATAAAATCTTTGTGATCAAGAAGTTGCCATAAATACCTGGTGAATCAAATATGACACAAAAATAAAATATTTGTAAATTATTCTGAAAAATAAATGTTTCATATTGTTTATAAGGTCCATAAAAAGAGTATTTCTTCGTAGATCGTATATTGTGCAATACTAATAATACTAATAATAGTTAGTAATAATTGTGCAAAATTGTGCAATAGGTAATTTTTAAAAAAATACTTGCCTTGGATGAATACCACCATACATACAGTATGTACCACAGCATTCTGGATGTGTAGAGGCTAAACATGCCATAGTATGGAGGGAGATGACCATGGCCTGGAGCAGCAGCTGAGTTGCTTCTCTTGTGAGAAATGTCCTTCAGATATTTAATGAAAACAGACCTGTTTCTCAACACCTCTCATTTTGCCCATTTGGTTGATAGACAGCATTGTGCAACTTTCTTCAAAATGTGTTAAAACAGAATTTGCCATATTCTATGAATGACATTTTAGAAAATGGGCCTAAGTTAGGTAATGGGATTTCTTTCATATGACCTGAGAGCCAGAGCATATTCTGCTTTTACAGGGGAAGTTTAAAAGCAGAACAACCTCTTCTCACCATTATTTGATTTACTTCTCAAATATATGCATTCAACCCAGAAACGTCTTTAAGACAAAACAATGGAACAGAAGGTCTGCAGCATTTCAAAGGATTCACAAAATACTTTACCCAAAGGTATTTGTCATTTTATTGAGGTTAAATGCCTTTATACAAGTTAATTAGTTACCAACCTGAAATCATCTCACTATAACCAAGATAAAAAATAAACAATGATTTAATATTACTAAACATGATTCTCTGTTCTAGACATATTAATACTGTGATGTGTTTGTTATTTGTGTTGTATTTTTCCTATATTGGGCAATACATACCTACTTTAAATCTCTCAGCTTTATAATATTATGTAAAATATACACAAGACTATGCTGTATAATTATACAGTAACACAAAATAAAATCAAGAAACAATACTTTTCAATATGCTTAACATAGCTCTATGAACAGTTACATTTTTTTAATTAACACCAAAATAATGACAATATTATAAGTGTGTATTGTAGCTTTACCTGTTTTATCAAACATTTTAAATTATTGCATTACAGCAAATTACACTGCCACCTACTGGACAGCAATGTCAAAAGAAGGAGAGGCACAGCTATTTGTGTAGATAGCAAAACAGCAACCAGATGGATGGTTAGTCACAAGTCAATATGGTGTTAACATCACATGCCAGATATCTGTGTCTGATAGACACAACCATCTGAGCAGCCGGCCATTTAAACTGTTTAAAATGGCAGGCACATTCAAAAAAATATTATCAGGTTAACTATGAATTTAGACTAAAGTGCAGATAATCATTACATATTTGTTATCACATGACTATGACCATGATGTAGCCAGTTAGGGATTGGAAGTGGATCTAGTAAAATACCACCTGGATATGATCATGAGGCCCTGGATCCAGATTGTTTCAGCACAAATTAAGCCCAGGTCTGAAGACATTGAATGTACTGTACTCAGGCCTACTGTATATTCTGTCTTTAGACCCGGGCTTAATGTGAACTCAGGCATACTGTATATTCTGTCTTCAGACCCGGGCTTAATGTGAACTCAGGCATACTGTATATTCTGTCTTTAGACCCGGGCTTAATGTGTACTCAGGCATACTGTATATTCTGTCTTTAGACCCGGGCTTAATGTGAACTCAGACCTACTGTACATTCTGTCTTTAGACCCGGGCTTAATGTGTACTCAGGCCTACTGTATATTCTGTTTTCTGACACGGACTTAATGTGTACTCAGGCCTACTGTCTGTGTCTGTGTCCAGAGTTTGTTTGAACAATGTTGTTGTCCAATCCATGTATGTCCAGTCATAGAAGCAATTAATGATTGTAATTAAAACAGTATTATTTCGTAGATTAACAATATTTGTTTCCAAAATGCCATGAGCTTTGGTGATCTTTTAAGATTACTGTAACAGATGTGCTGAGAGGTTATGGCTGGCAATAACGTTTTGGACATGTTTGATCCTTGACTTGTAGGTGCAATGGCAGAAGGACAGAGTACTGTAGCTGAATATGTTGATGACAAAATCACTCTAATAATAAATGTTCTCTGTTATTATGTCCAGATGGAAAACCAACCTGCAGCCATCATAACATTCATCCAGTGGCACTGGGTTTGGGGATTTGCTGTGTAATATTGTTGTCCATAAACATGGCCCTCCGTGTCTACTGTGAGTAGACTGTAGTATATGTAAATATTGACGTAATGATTTTTCATATACATTAATATATAGTTCTATGGATCATAATAGATGATTTTACAAGTGGAAGTTAAATGTCCTGGTTTCTTTTTGTAGTTTGTACGGCCACACCTTGTCTCTCGCTGGTAAGTAAAGCAGATAAAACATACAGTATATTGTGACCATTAAGTGTCCCTTTGGCTACAAGTGACTATAAGCCTGACATCTTGTCAGATACAATCATTCCAATAATGGTAACCTTTTACAAATGTAGTTATTGTAGCTATGGCTAAAGTGTCTGCTAAATGACACATATGTAAAAATACTGTATACCTGACACATTGGAGAGCAACCTCATTCTTACAATATACTGAAGTGAAGACATTTAAATATTAATGTGCCTGAGCAGAACCTCTGACATCTTACAGAGAGACAAACAGAACCTGACTTCAAGAATCCACATATTATATGAACAAATAGTAAACATCACCAGGGATTCAAATGAGCTCAACTTCACACGTGCACAGTGGACTCTGAATGCTTACTACTACATAAAAAAAGATACCACTGGTATGAAGAACTCACTACATTATTCAATCATCTCAAATATTGTTTGGTGATGTAACTCTCTGTGTTTCAGTCAAGCAGGTTTATCCTTGTCAAGATGGCTGGCTACAATCCCAGAACAGCTGTTATATGATTTTCTATAAACCTGATCCATACCTGACCTGGGACAGTGCTAGAGAGATCTGCAGACAAAGGAGTGCAGACTTGGTGGTCATAGGAAGTCAAAATGAATAGGTAGAAAAGTTAAACCTTTGAACAGTTTTAGAGAGGTTTTTACAGCCTGATAGTTATTAATATTGTGGTCTCAAAAGGCAGATTTAATAAAAAAATCAAACAAAAATACTAAACAGTGTTTTTTTTTTTTGTTAATGTTATTTCAGGATTTCATTAAGAAGAACAGTTATGGTAAAACTGGAATAGCCAATGCCTACTGGATTGGGTTGACAAATAGAGACACAGGGAGTTGGCACTGGATTGATGGAACTAATCTGCCTACAAGGTAAGAATAAACTCTTATAACAACTTGAATCATACAGTGTGTTCATTATTATCTAACCATCAAGTTCTTCCCACAGTTACTGGAACACAGGAGAATCTTCTGGCAACAATCAGTGTGCTTTAACTGATAACACTGGATGGTATTCTGCTGACTGCACTGTGACCAGACAATGGATGTGTGAAATGAAAGCTTTGTCTGTTTAGTCCTTAATTACAGGGTTGGGTATGCTTCTAAAACGGTAAATCATTAATGGTAGCCATGGTATGTTTGATTATTTAGTCATAGAATAACAAACTGTCACAACCACACCTACCTGCATTGTGTTTAGTTGTGTCTGTGTCTTTAAGTTCCTGGCTGTCTTCACCTGTGTTCAATCTGTCACCAGCCCTGCCTCATTTACTTCTGTTATCCAATCACCTGTCTCCCTGCTCCAACACACCTGATTCTAATGAATGGGTCGTTATCTGGCTTCTAACAATCCATTCATATAAATGGATTGTGGGATGCTGTTTTCTGGTGTACCTGCTGGTGTGCTGGTATACCAGCTAGACCAGCACTACCCCAGCACTAACCAGTATGAACAAGCCTGGACCAGCACTACCCCAGCACTAACCAGTATAAACAAGCATTCACCAGCATGGAATTAATGCTGGTTTATGCTGGATTGTTCAGCAGGGTACCCTGTATTATACTGTAACTTAATAAAAACGATCTTATTAAGGAAGTAGCTAATAATTTGGGGACAGTATGGTCTAGTGGTCTGGGTGTTGGGCTTCCAGCTGGAAGGTTGTGGGTTTGAACCCGGGTGTTGACCTACCTGTAAGCATACTTGACCTAACCCCCTACTGCTCCTGGTGGTGCACGTCTGTAAAAACATGATTATTTCAGTAACATGTTACTTTTTGAAATGATGCACAATGTAATCTGCATACCTGACATTATTAGCCCATTAAATCAAAATAGTAACTTGATTCATGCACCACCATAACAGTGCAACCCAGGTAGATTATATCAAGTCTCTCCACCTAGGCTTTATATCCACTGATCCACCTAGAAGCAGGCACAGCTCTCCCACGTCTGATAGTCCAGAGAACAGAGGAGAGGGAACAGAAATCAAATCCAACAAGAAGCATTCAAAGTAGAGTAAATAAATAAAATAATGGAAGGAGGGAAATCAGTTTGTGTGGCGTGGTTGTGTGTGGATGTCTGTCTTGTTGCTAGGCTGTATAACATGCATCCAGCTGGACTGGGGTCAACTGGGTCGTTGTCAAGGGACATTGCTGGAGCCAGTCCAATACAGCTGGAGTGAGCGGGACATGACCCAGATGTGCAGCACTTGTAGGGGTCTCCAGGCTGTCTTCACTTCTTGACCAGCTCAGTGTAGTATGATGCTGGTGAGGAGTGTGTGAGCGGCTGTGGGAGAACCCTAGTCTGTATTTATTTCTCCTGTTTCTGGGATAGAGATCTCATACTGTACAGAGGGAAGAACCTCCCCCCACCCTTCAGTCTCTATTACCTCTGTCTGTCTTTACCTTCCCCTTCCAAGCCTTAGGTGTCCATTAGAGGGCTGGTGGATAGGACAGGGCTGAGAGGAGGATCCTGTGTGCATGCAACACCTGGTGTGGGTTTATGCTGAGCTGTAGTGACTGGAGTGCATTTCATATGTATTGGTCCTGTTGTCTTTTAATGGGTAAGATTTCACTTGTTGTCACTTGCCTTAGAGTGGGTTTAGGTTTATTATGTTTGTAGCCCACATTGTCTGGGGAGTATGGTACTGGTCACTGTCACTGGGAAGTCAAGTCACTGGTACTCTGTGTGTGTGTGTGTGTGTGTGTGTGCGCGTGTGCGCGTGTGTGTGCATGTGAAATAGAGTTGGGTAAATCTTGAGTTTGGTGGTGTTGTGTCTGCGCAGTCAAAGTACAATTAAAATAATCAAACACTGTTTTACATTTAAGAAGTGACATCAAGCTACTGGTGGCAGCTAAAGGAAGGTGGTGTCACTATACAGCTACATCTACAGTAATGTACTGTATATTGGTGACACATTAAAACTCTATCTTGTTTTACCACCTTTCTGGGTGACTGAGGAACTGACTGCATGTTGTCTGTCTTGTCATCTTCCTCATTTAAGAGAGAGAAGACATATTGGTTGATGGTGGTGACTGTTTGAATAGATAAAACTACCCAACAACAACCAATGAAACAACCTTCCCCTGACAAATGATCCTCACATAACCACAATAATCATCAAAATATACTTCAAAACTCACTGAAAGGCCTTTTGATTTCTGTATATCTGAAACCATTATAAGTATTTTTAAGGGAGTATATTTCAGTAAACAGGAATTTTATATGATATCCTCTGGATGTAATCTATACAGTTCCTCTTTCTGCACTTCAACAACATGGCATGCTCCTGCAGACAGAACCAAAAGGAAATGGAAGTGGTGAGAAAAAACTAAATCACCAAGTCAGAAATGAGAGGTTATGGTGGCTTGTACACATAGCAGCTTCTTCTTATCTTCTTCTTCTTCTTCTTATTCTTCTTCTTCTTCTCCTTTTTATGGGTTCCAGGGTACTGCCATTGGATATGGCATACACTGTAACACATGACCTTGATTGACCTTGTTATTGTGTTGAGCATATTGTTCCCACATTATATAACTTATATACTCTGAGGCAGGTGCACTTGGCAACCACGTCTCCTTCGGTGTCTTATATCTTTTAGAGGCTAAAACAATAACAGCATTTTTATTTTGTTATATTAAGTTAAGTATGTCTTTAGAGACTTTCGAATTTACTTTATCCTCGATTTGCTCTGCATCTCGTTGAGTTATGAAATCGTCCTGGCTAGGTACTGGTAGTATCGGGGCTGGGCTACCGTACCGGTGTTATGTGCCTATTGGTTTCCAAGATAACTGGTTCCCCATCTTTCATGTAGTGTGCACGCTTGTGTTTACTTAACCGCAGCACACCTCTGGCAGCAGATTTATCTAAATTACACAAATATTAACTTTTCATTCGTCACCATTACTACATTTGCAAATAGGTTTTAAATTAATGAGAGCTACATCAATACTCTCTACAACTCCTAGAATTGTTAAAAAATATATTAGTTTCGAAAAGCTAGTTTGTCTGGAGTGGGTCTCAATGAGGTGAAATTAAGCAGAACAAATAACTATAACTCAACACTTTAACCACTAGGCCAACGTGTCCAACATAGAGTACTTGGCCCATGTAATATTAATCAGGTGGTCAATAGACGTCGTAACATCTTGTTTTGAATTGCCTTATGACAACTGGTTTCCTTTCAGTCAACAAAGGTCACATCATTGATATAGTCTGCTCCACTGGTGTTTCTCCTCACAATGTCACTGAGGGACACCTCCCCATATTGGACCACAAACCCATCTCATTTTAAATGGCTCCCTATTCACGTCGGACAGAATGAAGGGGCTGGCTCCTGGAGAGGAAGGGAGGGAGGGAGGCAGGAGAGATCCAGTGGGAGGAGTGGAAGGGAGACAGAGGGAGGGGAGGAAGGAGGATGGACAGATGAGAGAGGAGTGTTCAGGAGAGGGAGGGGATATGGGAAGAGAAGAGGGGTTGAGGAGGGTGGGAGAGACAAAGGTCAAGGAGAGCGGTAATGTCATTTTCAAGGTTAACTCTTTCACAACTGAAACTTAGTTTGTGTTGAACTTACTCATAAAAACTGTGAAATATACATTGTATAAATCATATGCATTGAGAATGGGGGTTATATTATATGGAAGACCAGGACTGCCATAATAAAAAAATAAAATAAAAAATATATAAAAGTATAAATATATAAATAAAAGTAAAAATAATTAAGTAAGTATAAAAATAATTGAAAAATAATTAAATTTTATGTAATAAAAAAGCTATTTCTGTATTTTGACATATATTTATTTATTTATTTGTGCATTTCTACATTTATAAATTTAATTAATTTTATATACATTTATTTATTCTTACATTTATTTATTTATTTATTTATACATTATTTTATTTAATTATTTATTTATTTCTGTATTTATACATTTATTTATTTATTTATTTCCACATTTCCTTGTTTTATTTATTTCCGTATTTCCGTGGCCGTAAATGTTAAGAAGGTAGGCGGTCCTACCTCAGCCTACAGCCGGACTGGTTATAGGGGTGTGTTTGGAGCTACTACTACCGCCCCTAGCCTAGGTTACCGTGGCTCCCCCGGTGCGCGTGACCACTTGGGACCCGGGGGTCGGGGGCCTCGTGCATCTGGCCTCTGTTAGTGCCTCGGGCGAGTGGCTTGTCCCTGGGCCTGGGACCCATTATCCCCTCCCGTCGCCAGGGCCTTCTTCGGCAGGCTGGGGCTCCCGCTGCCTCCCCTTGCCCGCTCTGCCGCTGGCTCTGCCTGCATTCAGGTGGGGAGGTGGCGTCTGGCTGGGTTGGGCGGCTGTCGTCCCTGGTTGTCCTGTGTTCTTGCTTCTTGGCGGCGGGGAGTTTTCCGGCACGGCCTAGAGACTGGGCATGGTTGTCCCCTGGACAGGTGGTCTCGGGGTCCCTTGCGCTTCGGGGGGTCGCTGGGGTTTTTGCCTGCTTGTCACTTGGGGCGGTGTGGCTGGGTTGTGGCATCCCACCATCACTAAAAATGTTATTTTCTGACAGGTTTATGCATGCGCACATACGCATATACGCACACGCACACGCGCACAAGCATACACACACAGCTTCACGTGCACGCACACACGCTCGTGCACCCACAAGCACACACACACGGCCTCATCCGCACACACAGTCACGCACATGCGAACACGCGCACATTTACACACACATTCAACAATAAATGTAGGTTGTTCATGGTTATCACATATAGAGTTACTTTTTATCGTTATTTAGTTATTTATTTAAATGAATGGTTATTATTTTAGTGCCCGTGGCTGCTGTTGACTGCGGTTTTCATACGTCAGCTGTTTAGGGCTGTTGTTCAGCTGGGTGTTTTGTGCTTGGTTGCTTGTTTTTGTCGCCCTGTGATGCAGGTACAGTGACTGGGCGGCCACTGCAGTGCCATTCGGCAGCCAATGGGTGCGGAGTTGGATGAGCGGGACCAGCGTGGGGAGGAGTGGATGCCTAAGAACATGAAGTCTCGCCGGAACCTTGAATCCCCCGCAATCATTGCCGTCTTTTCCACCTGGCTGGCAGCGATGGCCTTACTGCCCACTCTCCCCTGGTCTGAGGAGCTGCCCAAGCTCTCTGTCTGTCACCCTTATACGCCGGCAGCAATTTATTTAAATTAGACTGTGGTGCACATGGGTTTACATTGTTGATGTTATGTTTAAAAAAAAAAAAAAAATAAATAAATAGAATGGAAAACAATGCAAAATCCTAATCAGTAAGTAATGACCTTCAAAGCAAGTCCAATAAACTGTTAACTGTTTAAACCCCAGTCAAGGACCTGACTACCCATAATGCAAACCGGATTGGGGTCTGGCGTTAACCAGGGGCCCGGGTACTGTTCAAGCGCTAGCCGCCAGTAGATATACATACTGCTCAATATACAGGCATTTCCTGTCTGTCTATCTGTCTGTCTATCTATCTATCTATCTATCTATCTATCTATCTATCTTACATTTAGCTTTAGTAACGATTAATGGTCGATTTGATGTTAAAATATGTAGATTTGGCCAGTGGAATTCTGGGAGATGATGATATGACTTGCGTACTGCATAGCAAAATCATTTTATGAGTACCGGTAGCCTGTAAAATTTCAAGAGAGCGGGAAATGCAGCAATGGATAATAAACATACAAGCTGACATAAGACACGAATAATTAACGAGGCAGCCGAAAATGAAAAAATTGATAATTTGTAGGCTACATAGCCTATTTCTTTTAGCAAGTGATCCTCTTCCAGAATGACATGAAAAAACACTTAACGGAGCTTGGGACAGAGCAGTCTATCGGAACTTGTCAAGCACAGCGTAATGCAAGCCTGAAGTGTGCACTTATGAAGTAAATTCAACTTACAATTTATTTAGGCTACTATTTGTGTATTGATCAACCAAAACACTTTTCACTTGTCAGTGGTGCGCCGTCACCAATAATGTTTCCATCTGTCATGGTGCTCCAAAATCAGCTTTCCTCGTTGATGTTTGAATTGGGAGATGATAAGACAATGCATGTCTCCCTGATCTCCTAAAATGCTTATAGCTACTCCTGCAGATATTTGGCTTTAGCATCAGTAGGCTAGTGCAGCGCATATCGCTGTTGCCGTTTAAACTGAGTTATATTTAGAAACGGCTTCCTTCAAAATAGTCTATTGTTAAGGGCCCGCTTTCACCACTCTGCATTGGGGCCTGTTGTTGCCTTGTTACACCATTGTATAATGAATAATAAATACATATCTGGGGTCCCCAGGTATTCTGCAGCCAGTAATTTAAAATAAAAAGTGTCTTTGTCTGTTGCTACAAATAGCAATGCCTATTTAAAATTAAAATGTAAGATTATGCACTATGCATGAATGTGATTTATTGAGTGTTTTTGATGTGTTATAATAAAATTATATGACTAATAGATACGGTATAAAATGTGGAACACAATATCCCTTCTTTACCACCCCCTGGTGTCAATCTCCAAACATGCAACAACCTTTTCTAGTTTTTAAAAGTTGATACAGATCACAGAATGTAAAGGTGGTGTCAGCTATCCTGGAGAAAGATTGTTGATATTTGAACTTCAAAACAGAAACACTTCTCCCTTCAGTGTCATAGGTTGCTCCCTCAGAAGCTCCATCCCCTATATTGGACATGCATTGCCAAAACTGGGAAATGTTGCGTTGTGCACTCTGAACCACTTTGTTTGTGTTCTCATGTGTTCTAACTGAAAAACACAGTAGGCTACTTTATTGGAGGAGGGTTCGGCCGATTGTCGAACCTCAGATTGAGGAACAACAATGCGGATTCCGTCCTGGTCGTGGAACAACGG
>JAODUK010082550.1:0-15281 GCA_027564635.1 Typhlichthys eigenmanni
AGATAGATAGATAGATAGATAGATAGATAGATAGATAGATAGATAGATAGATAGATAGATAGATAGATAGAGCTATGGTAAAGAAAGCATTGTGGGTCTTTTTAAAGAGAGTTGAGGGGAAGGTCATGTTTCTTACAGTAGAGTTTTGTCCAGAGCCGGCAGAATGAGCATAACAGCAGAGAGTGCGGCAGAGTAGAGGTTAGTCAATTACAAGGCTCTCTGCTAGTAACTAACTTCTAACAAGCATCTCTCCCTCTCTCTTTGCATGCATGCCTGTGTTGTTTTCTAACTGAGTTGTGTTTCTAACTGAGCTGTGTGTTCTAAAATGTGGACATGGTAAAGGACAAGACAAGCACTGTGAAGCATATTGAGAATGGCATTGTACTGTACAATAACACCTGTGTATGCTGTTCCCTAGGTCAACAGCAATGAAATGGATCTTACTCATTATTTGGCCAAATGGAACAATACTTGAGGCTTTGATAGATTAATATCCAAAAGCAAGCGTGCCAAACTACACAAGTCTGGGTTGAGGAGGTCAGGAGATACATAAATATGCAGTGATGTACCAAATACAGAGCCATCGTGTGTCTCAGTGTGGAACATGCTTGCAGATGTTGAGTCTGTATACATTGCTATAAGCATGTATGCTGAGTATCTATGACTGGTTTACATATATTTATGAATAAGACGGTGCTCGTTTGGTTATCGGAGGTGTTACAATAACAATGGTAAACTATCTTCTTGTGCAGAGTACAAAATATGCCTGTCAAAGCTACTGAGTGCCAGGTTACTGACCAGGTTACTGACCAGTTAATTGATCAATTGACTAGGTTACTGACCAGGTTACTGGCCAGGTTACTGACCAGTTAATTGACCAGTTAATTGACTAGGTTATTGGCCAGTTAATTGACCAGGTTACTGACCAGTTAATTAACCAGTTAATTGACCATGTTACTGACCAGTTAATTGACCATGTTACTGACCAGGTTACTGACCAGTTAATTGACCAGGTTACTGACCAGCTTACTGACCAGGTTACTGACCAGTAATCAAACAAGACATGGGTAAGTCCTGTTTCTGGCTTTCATGGGTGCGCCACAGTCCTATTCTTCTGAGTCACATGCCAAGGTCAGCAGAATGTCTGTATGCCTGTATTTGGATGTTCTATTTGGTACATTACACCAATATGGTTACAAATACACAAAGAGATCACAACAAACAGTCCCCCCCACCCCACCATCTGTCCTCTCACACACACACACACACACACACACACAACCACGTCAGCCCACCATAACTTGCCCTTTCCTGCAAAACCCCCTCCTGTCTTCCCAGAAAAAAGTTAATCTTCCACTATTTTAATTTAGTGCATAAAACACAAAATCATTTCATAATAAGTTGAAAGAATAGACTGGAATTTTTTTTTTAAAGTGAGCATCACAGTTAGTCGACAGAAAATGAAATAAATCAGTGAATAAGCTGATTACAAAAGATATATCATGTTCATGTCAAGACAATCCTGGTAAGCCATGTTAACTCTAAACATGTGTGCGTGCGTGTGTGCGTGCGTGTGCGTGCGTGCGTGCGTGCGTCGGTTGCACAGGACAATTTAACATCTTACCTAGATGGGAAGAAAGTGTATCTGCTGGTATCTCTTCTATTTTTTCACTAAAAAATAAATGAATGCCCATGGTGGTTGTGTTGTTATATCTACTGCATAATTGATCCCACATGTATGTCATTAAGTTTTGGAGAACTGGCATTTTAAGTCAAATGTGTTCCTTATGAGGGACACATGTACACTATTCATACATCTTATTCAAGATGTGTGGGGAGCAGAAGGGACCTTCATATTTGTAAGTTGTTTATAGCACCACCATGAGGCATGTTCAATATTCTAACCAGTTCATCATTGACTCATTGATGTACACGTATTGGAAACATATAAATAAATGACACTAGAACCTTTCCATTTATATTGCAGTCACACATGCAGACACATGGAGACACTCTAGATAGCCTGTGCTTTCCATACACAGTTGTAAATATTGTAATTATGTCATAGAGAAATTACAAGGCTGTCTTTTAAACCAGGCAGTAGAGAGATATGGGACAAATGAATGTTGGTTTGCAACTGCCTGCTAGAGCCTTTAATTATTTAATCTCTCTCTCTCTCTCTCTCTCCCTCTCTCTCTGCTTTCACCAGGACATTTGGTCTTACAGTAATATGACATAGATTGACACCTATATTACAAGGACAGTAACTCAATGTGACAGCTACTGTCAGGAGACAAGCCATGTTAAGTGCATGTCTAGCTCCCAGGTCAGGAATGAAATGATTCTTTCTTTCACTGAACAAGAGATTGATGTTTGAAATACTCTGTGACGTGCTGACATTACCTTCAGCAATTCCTAGGAATAGTTTTCAGTTAAGAAGGACCTAATACATACAGTGCACCCTTGATGATGCATGCATACAGTATGTACAGTGTAAACAGGCACATATTGTATTTTACATATGCGTGTGAACACACGTTTAAACAAAGGCCCACACAAACAGCATGGAATAAATACCCTGGTTTTCATCAACTCTCCAGCGCTCTTAACCCACTCGTGTTGTTAGAATGGGGAGGATAACAGTGTTGGTTCGTACTCTATCTGTGTTGCAATCCTCGGGGTGGGACATCAATATGGTTTTAATCAATTAACCCGGTGTTGCGGGAATCCAAATATCCTGGGGAAAGGGGAGCTGGCTTTATTTTGGATGGCCTTAACGACTCGCAGAAGGTACAAAAACACATGCCTGAAGCTAAACGAGGGGGTCCATAAACTGCACTCAACTCCTGACAAAACAGCTGCCTAGAACTGTGTGTGTTTGTGGGTGTGTTTCTTACTACGCAGAGGAAAATAAATGATTGCTTAATTATTAAAGAAACATAATTGTAGTGCAGCTTATTTGTAATACAACATGCTCATGAAGAAATTGCTATATATCAATAAAACGCAATTGTGTTATTTCTTACTCTGGTGTGTAGCTGCCACTTTCAAATATGACACACACCAAGTGACCTGTTTAGAGGAATCAGAATTTGTATTAACAAATGTATTGCCTTTCATCCGTTAGCTGCAAGGCATTCCTAATTACACACAATTAGACCATATTCACATGCTATTGTTATGTGTATATGTGTGTTTATGAGAGCCTACCATTGATTATGCATATGTGTATGCTCCTGCATGTGCCTGTGTTGCTGTGTATAATATTTTTGCCAGATTAGATATCTGTTTTTATGCATTAACCTGAAATTCGATGAATGTTCAGGTTATGAACATAAGGCTATAGCAACACCAATTACTTGTAAGCTTTACTTGTAAGCTTTTAAATCATAAAACAACGTCCAATTAATCCTGTCATTGCCAAACCTTCAAACAAATCCTGTCACGTTAACATAGATCCCTCAATCGAACCCACAAACCGTTACTCATGGATTTATGCATGTATCTTAAAATTAGAATGTTTGATGTTTTGTCAAGATAATGAAAGCACTGATCAAAGACCTTTTGAGAAAATACTGAAAAAAGCAAAAATGTAAGATAACAACATTATGGTATTATGTATCATTATTTGATATTGAGTGTTTGGATTAAAAATGTTACCTACCATTTGTTTTTACTAACAAGGAAACAAATGTTTATTTTGACATTAGTATGCTTTTTATAATTTAACATTAATACATAATTTGTAAATGAATGTATTTGATAACAAGAAAAAACTAAAGTTACAAGGCCTTAATGTCACAGCTTTAAAAAACATTGTTGTCTAAGAATCGTTGAAGAGTTGTAGTAGTATGAAATATCAATGTGTTCCAATGGCGCCATCTAGCGTTAATAAAATTAAATAGAATAACTCACTTGTCAGTATTCCTACATTTATCCAATTGTTACGACTGTATTGTCACGTGAGCAATACATATTGTGTGGTAGCCTACACCTTGCAGGAATTTCTTCTAGGCTTCATATAACAGCTCTGCTGGCAAATAAGCGCTTGCACAAGAGCAGAGATATGACTTACATTAAGGAGTATTTTTAGCAGGAATCACATGTCCAACGTGTTGACATTAGGTATTAAGACTACAAACATTTGAACATATATTTTGTTACATTTCGCTTACCATCTAGGAAACCCTGAGTGTTTGCGCAAACAGCCCTCTGTCTGAGAGAGAACTTGAGTGAAAGACAGCAATATTAAGGGAGATAGACAGAAAGGGGAAAGAGAAGGGGGGAGAAAGAAAGAAGACATGTCATTTTTTTCTTTCTGGGAACAGACACTGAGCCAAAGATGCCTCAGAAGACAGCAGGCCCCCTCTGTCTCCCAACCGATCCTTGGCAGCCATGTTTTTACAGCCCAAGATAACAGAGAGAGAGAGAGAGAGAGAGAGAGAGAGAGAGAGAGAGAGGGGATGGAAATGAGAACCAAAAAGAGGAAGACAAGATAAACAAAGCAATAGAGATGCAGAGAGGTCATTCTGATGTTTATCCATCCTGGATACATTGTGGACCAGTACGTGTCATTTCAGGATGTTGCAATGAAGACAGGTTCCCTGACAGTATGCTCACCGGTAACACTGTCTTAAAAACGTGCAATTATGTACCTTTTCTGTGGTCTCTTGTCTTACAGATAATTAGTTAATTGGTAGAAATATGATGGAAATGTTGGATATTTGAGCTACTCTATGCTTACCCACACATTATGAATGTATGTGGCAATAAAACAATAGTCAATAGTCATAAAGAACATTATGACTACTACTGTAATCCTACTTCTATGGTTCTATATCTTTTCACACAAACATCTAAACTAAACATATCCCAAACAACCTATTATCATTTATATATAATGTACTCCCAATCCACACATACCAATGAGTCAATTAACTGCAGGCAACATGTATACAGTATGATCACAGACTAGCAGGAGATGGGTTATTATGCCAGAAAGGGACCAGTGTTATTAAGTGTTGTCCCGCTACCTTGGTGGGCCCTGTAACTGACTTATACTTAGAGGATTCTCCTCCAGGGCTGCATTAACTCATAAAGATCACTGTCTCCTCCAAACGCACCAAACTGCTAGACAGGAGCTGTGTGAGTGTGTGTGTGTGTGTGTGCTTGCGTGCGTGCGCGTGCATGTGTGTGTGCGTGTGTGTGTGTGTGTGTGTGCGTGTGTGTGTATGTGTGTGTGTGTGTGTGTGTGTGTGTGTGTGTGTGTAATAGCATGTGCACTTGCGTGGTTTCTAATCTCTGCAGTAATGTGTGTGTGTGTGTGTGTACTTCTGGTGTAATGCATGCGTTTGTGTGTGTATGTATGCACTTGCGTGGTTTCTAATCTCTGCAGTAATGTGTGTGTGTGTGTGTACTTCTGGTGTAATGCATGCGTTTGTGTGTGTATGTATGTGCTAGTGTGTGTGTGTGTGTGTGTGTGTGTGCGTGTGTGTGTGTGTGTGTGTGTGATGTTATAACATCTGGGTTGCTGTAGATGGTTTGCATCAATACAAGAATATTTGTAAAGATATGTTGCATGATAGGAGCTTAAACAATACAGTTGTGTGCACATCTATGCCAGGGTTTGCTGTAGAAAGTTGTAGGTGGGTATATTACATGGGAAGGATTGGTCAGTAGTGTAGCAATGATAATGAAGAAGTACCTGAACCGTACCAGCCATCCTAATCAGTTAAGCAGGGATGCACAGATAACTAGTGTGATTGTTGTATGTCAGAAAGGTATACACTAATTTCTATTTCCCGTGACCTTGCAAAATATTTGAACGAAAAAAGGTTATTTTGGATTTACTTTCATTAATGCATTTTCTTTAGCTTGGGAGCAACTCAAGAACAGTGTTTCTTGATCAAATGTTGCATTTCATACATTCACCTTACTTAACAAATACATGCAGATAATTGAATGACTCTTGTCCCCAAAGGAAAGTAGGGTACACAAAAGTGACATTCTGTGACAGACTCAGTAATATTTTCCACCTGCTAACATCTCTCTAAGCCATTCAGAAAGTGGTGTTCTCTAAGGGGGGGTGCTGAGATATGCGTCCCCAAAAATGACATAAGTGTGTGTGTGTGTGTGTGTGTGTGTGTGTGCGTGTGCACGTGTGTGTGCGTGTGTTTGTGTGTGTGTGTAATAGCGTGTGCACTTGTGTGTTCTCTATGTGTACTCTCTGCAGTAATGTGTGTGTGTGTGTACTTTGTTTCTGGTGTAATGCAAGCGTTTGAGTGTGTATGTATGCGCTACTGTGTGTGTGTTTGTGTGCGTGTGCACGTCTGCGCATGTGCGCGCGTGCGTGTGTGTGCGCGTGTGCATGTGTGTGTATGCACGAGCATGTGTGTGTGTGTGCGTGCATGTGTGTGTGCGTTGTAGCAAAGCATAAGCAGTGCGTGCGTGGCAGCAGTGGAAGCAGGACAAATTATATTGCAAGAACCCACACACACACACACAGTATATATTCCTATAATTACAGTGAATGCTATCAGATGAAGCCCCACACAGTGTTGATCTCTCCATGCTCTTTGTGTAAGCAACATCTCACTGGTACTGTAGATAGATGGAGAGTTCACTCAAATGGAAGCAGGACATTATCGAGTCAGGTTACGTCTAAGTCATGTCTCTCCCATTGTGTAACTCTCACTCTAAATGCCTCTATCGGCCCTGTTTAACATCTCACGCTTTCCTTTACTGATGCTTTGCTTTCTTTCTTACATTTTTCCAACGCCTTCCTTCCATATTTCCATCTGTTGAAACGCTTTTTTCACAATGTCATCTGCCCATCTCCACCAGACTGAACTTACGCACACACGTACACACACCATGGTCAATCAAAGAAGAAGCCCACCGAGTGTTGAGCTAACCGTATAAGCACTGAGATAAGAAATAGCAGAACCTTATTTGTTTAACTATGGAAATGACTAACACTAACTAACTGTGTGCGTGTGCATGCATGTGTGAGCAGTGTGGCGGGAGTGCATTCATTATTGAGAGCTCAGACTGGTCTCCACACAGAGTTTTGTGTCAAACAGTGTGTGCTTAATGCATAGAGGCGTAGGAATGCATGCACACATACAGATGTCACTTTATTTACCGCAATGTTTTATTTATTTATGTTTATTATTATGTATCGCTTACTTTTTCTCGATCTACTTGTTTCCATGAGGAGGTTGTGCAGATTAGAAGTTGATGATTATGACAGAACCAAATTATAGAAGAATAACGAACATGAGACAAATCTCACTCAATAAAACCTAATGTGATCATAGGCCTATACTGTATCTTTATTGCACAGACACGGTATATGGCACAGTACACAAGACAAAGGTCATACCTCATTTACTCTGCATTAGCGCTGTTAACATACATCTCTCTGTGTCTCCAAGACCGTTTTTGGCTCGACATGGCTACGCAACGCCATGCCGTGCAGCAAATTCCAGGGAAACAGGTACTTGTGTCGACTTGCACAGCTCAAACTAATACAGGCCCACTACCCCACCCGCCTCTCTTTTTGACAGCATAAATAACTGGGGAAAAAACTCCTTTTAGCTGAGTGGCGTAAGGATGGAATCGAGGTGGTAGAGTGGAAGGTGACCTGCTTAGGCATAGCATCGTCACTGGTGTGTAAGCCTAGCTCTGCCTTGTGAGACAAGGCCAACAGAACAACATACAGTACACCAGGTCCGGGAGGTCACTGCTTGGAAGAAGTGATATGTTATTAAAATGGGATACAAACATTTCAAGTTTATGCTAAAGTTAGCATGTTGAAACCATTTCTTATTTCTCTGCCTCCAAAATATGATCTTTCTCAATTTTGAAAGATGAACATCATAGTAAGTCATCAGATGAAGTACTGTAGGCTTATATGAATTAGAGTATACTGTACATTACAAACATTACAGTAAACTCAAACAAGGAACCACCCAGGAATAGCCTCTTAATAATTAGCATTGTATTTGTGAATGTCTTCTTTATTAAAAGTGTGTTACTGAATGGCTAGAAATAGAACCGAATGGCTAAAAATATTTCTTCCATTTAGTTTTAAATTGAGTTGAATGTACTGTACATTTATAGTCTAAGTTTTGGTTTGAAGAGACAGGATGTCCTGTCTGAAACAATATTTTATATTACCTATAACTCTAGGAACTAAGTACAGTGCAAGACATTATTAAGATAGATCCATCGATATATACAGTAGACTGATAGCCAGATAATATATATTCCTTCTCATCCCATCAAGAGAGAATGATGCTCTAAAGTTCAAGTGAGGTCAATTCCACTTCCTATAGGCTCAAGGAGTTCCTGTCGATATCAATGAGCAGATCAAAGGCAGAGCGCTAACAATATGTATACAATGGGTTGCTTATACATTACTATAGACTGGGAACAATATTCATTAAAAATATTACAATTCTATTATTTTATTTTTCTAATGTTTACTATTACTAATAATACCCCAATAATAGTGATGATCCACACTCATACTATACTGTAGCTGTCAACCTGATGAAGTATAAAGAAAATGAAACAGACCGCTCAGACACATTGAAATAACATCTGTGCCACATTTCAAATGACTATGAGTAACCAGGAATCTGTTATTTTTACATTTCCTAACAAATCAAATAATAGTTTTCCCGTTTTATTGAACTTTTAATTAGATTATAGTTGATAATATTTTACTAGTACATGTCCTGCATTACTGTTCATTGTAGATATTACAGTTGTCCTGCATTCTTTTGTCACAAATGTACTGTAAATTAGCATTATGATATTATCACTTGAAACTAAATATATGGGAATATCTGATCTTTATGGTCTAGCAATAGGTGTAGCCTACACATAGAGTATGCACTGATGAAAAAAGAAAAACTGTATAAGCAACATTATGCCATATAACTGTAATAAAGTTGATATTAGTTTATCAGAAACAAACTAGCATACTGGAATATTAATGTTTATTTTGTCCCAAAACAATCAACAAAACAAGATCTTATCTGCCAAAAAAAAAAGAAAAACATTTAGACAGAGGGTAAAAGTTGAAGTGTGCTTTCAATAACCGACATAATGCAACAATTTGAATGATAATCAGTCTGGACGTTGTCTTGCTGTCTTGGTCAACCTCAATGCATGCACGCACACACGCACACACGCACACACATACACATACATACTGTAATTACAAACTAAATATATCATTGAAAGTGCATTATTACATTAGCCCTGTAAGAAGAAATCAATAAAATTACTTTTTATTGATACCAAACAATGCCTTGTAGTAAAAAATGTTTTCTTTTTTTCTTTGGAAGAAATTGTTTATAAAGCGTATAAATGCCAAGCTATAACAAAGTTCATGGCAGCTGTATCCAAAGTGCTTTCGAAACCGAAAGATGGTCTGCTTTGAGAAATCTTGTCATCATATCTTTATATAAATAATAGTCTCATCTCCACACCCGCAAACACGGTGTTGACAGCATCCTCTTAAAGTGATATAAAGATTTCCCTTTTCTTAAAATCTGAAACTTATTGAAGAAAAACCCCCCTAAAAAAACATCTTGTTGAGCCTGTTAATTGAATCACGGACACAGTGCTAAATCCACATATAGCCCTACTGTAATTTTAATAATAGTTAGAATAGAAATAGAATAGAAAAACTCCAGATGCATTGGAATTGACATTCCTTGAGGCCCGTGGTACATGATTATATCAGTATGTATACATGTGGTTACAGAAATTAAATTACAGGCAAACTTTGACCACAAAGCTGTCCAGTTTTGTCAAGTGTTCCTGCAATCTGGCAATTGACGTAGAACATTAATTTCTTCAATAAGATATTCAACTGTACAATATGTAGAGCTCATTTGTACAGTATATCTAAAAATGTGTCATTACTGCAAAAAAAGACAATTATCCTTGAAGTTATCATTTAGAATAATTCAGTCAAAACATTTATGCTTGAGCAATTACACTAGAATAATAAAGCTTCAAACTTCTGTAATGTGTTTTAGCAGCGAGAATATTACATGATATAATAGCTGTTTATTACCCATTGTTTCATCAAATAGCCTTTCTGAGGAAATATGTTAGATTTCAACAATGCAAGACTTAAGGAAAAAGTCGCAATAAGGAATTTAACAGCGTCTGATGCAATGCTGTGACATGAATCTGCAATAATTCTAGAGAATTCTAATATATTAACATGGGTGTCATTCAGAAATTAAGGTAGGCTCAATACATTGTATACAAGCTGGATATGTAGTTTAGATAGCACAGTGTAGATATTTGTTCATATCAGTCAGTAGGCTAGCTGAAGTGTAACTGACTATGAAGTTACACATTCCTCTGTTTGTAGTGGTTTGTCTATCTAGCACATGTACTGAACCGTATCCGTCAAATAGATAAATACTGTAGGCCAACATCCAGAAGAAATAAGCGTCAACCCGGCTGAAATGAGTCTCTAGTCCTATTGAAGCAGCAGTAGACATTAAAATGTACAGGAAAGCTGAAGTTGATTTGCACCTTGGTTGAGATAAGATAAAGGTGTTATCTTGTGAAATGTAAAGTGGTTAAATGAGTTGCTACTATATTCATCCCACTAACATTCACTTCACATAGCCTTCATTTGAATTTGACCTGAACCTGATGAATATGCATATTTTCAGTTTTAACCAGTTTATATCACCAGTTATCTCTGCTATCTGGAGACAAAATGTTCAGCCTGTTAATTCATTGTGCCTCCACAAATACCTTTAGTCAAATTGAAGAAACAAGGGAGCCAAACCCTTATACATGTTGGTCCTTTTTCAAATATACTGTAGCTTGCTCTGTCTTAGTTATTGATCAGGAAATTAGAAAATCTTTTTTTTTCTTTTCGTACTTATTTTAGGACCTGTTAAATTAGGAAGGTCTTTGTTTCCATGTGATCACGCTTTTATTCTTCTCTGACATATTAAAACGTTTGGTCAGATGCTTTTTTTTAATTGTCTTTCTGGACATTTTTTTACCAAACCTCTGAAATCCAAACAACCATATCAAAGGTTAGTAATTACTGGAAAATGAATTATTTTTTAGGGGGAATGACTGACCCTGAACCAGCGGAACCCGGGGAAACCAGTGGCGATGGCAATCTACAGCTCCGTTGAAGCTCAGTCTTTCTGCGCTTTCAAAAGGAAGTCATTTAAAATCTCAAACCCGCAGGAAGTGAACTGTGGTTCGAGAGCGTCACGTTTCCCCGGATGTACGTGCATCAGTGGCAGAGGCTGAGCTCTTTCCGGACGGAGCACTTTTTGCACTGCACCACGCAGCACCAGTGGAAGCGGCACAGGCAGTTCTCCTGGAACACCACCGTCTCCTCCCGATAGCCCCGCTCGCAACAGAGAAGGTCACACCCGCTGACGTCCATGGCCGTGCTGTTGCACGCGCGTCCACGCGTCCCCAGAGAGCCCGTCTTGCGGTTGGCCAGGCAGAAGTCGGGCGACTCTGCGGAGTAGATGAGGTCCTGTTTGTCGGGCGGCTTGATGTTGTGGCCCACGGGGATTAGCGTCTTGCCGTCGTTGCCGCCCATCACCTTGGAGGCCCCGTTGAAGCGCTCCAGCAGGCGGTCGCCCACCTCGCGGAAGTGGGGCATCTTCTTCCAGCACGTGCGCAGCGTGCACGAGCCCGACAGCCCGTGGCACTTGCACTCTGTCCGCATGTAGAGCTTTACCGCCTGAAGGGTTGGGTGTGTGTGTGTGTGTGTGTGTGTGTGGGGGGGGGGGGGGTCACAGAGGGGGAACAAAGAGAAAAGACAAACGTTTAACCGGAGCTTTGAAACCGAAGGTTTTCCTGCTCCTGACAAATGCAAAGTGCTCTTAGGATTGTAATTTATTATGGAGTTGTTCACAATACATCACGGACGGATGCTCTGACATGCGCACAACGCACACACACACATACGCAGATAAATAAGTGAGATAAAAGCCAACGCGGTCCCCAAGGAATTTAACCCCCAACACCCCCACCCCCCTTTCCCTAAGTTGCCTCTGGCCTTCCTACATCTAACAAGCCTTGACAACAGATCACTCACTTATATACGGCACATAATTAGCCCGTCTCACACACACACACACACACACACACACACTCGCACGCACACGCACCCACACACACGCACACACCGCTCCTAATATGAGTGAATATGTTTGTGTGCATGCTTCTCTTGTACAGTATATGCGCAAAGCTAATGCTATAATTGGACTAACCCCCGACCTCACTCCTTCTCTTTGCCTTTGACCCTAGGTGAGAACCTACCTGTGTGTGTGTGTGTGCGTGTGCGTGTGCGTGCGTGCGTGTGGTTTTGCGTGTGGGCTGGAACTAAACTGACAGTACTAAGCAAAGGAGAGGCAGTAGACTTTTAGAGCTAAAACATATAATTAACTTCTTAAACGGACGGGCGACCTCTGAATGGAAGGCAAAATGCTTTTCCAATATGACGTTGAATCGTGGTGGTCGTAGCGCACTACATATGAGGGGTGGGGGGGGCAGCGAGCAACAAAGAGAGACTTTAGTCGCTTTACAAGGGCTGGAGAAATGTTAGAAGCTACGTGCCTCCGAGGCCCGAAAACCAAATGTGTGGCACGCTCTTGTTTTTGTGTTTTAGAAACTCGATTCTTGTTCGAATATCGGCTTACGACGCTACACAAATATGGCTCTGGGCAATATCTTTCCCACCTTGCATTTTAGCAGAATGCTAGAACATTCCACAAGACAAGCAACACTTGAAATTAGCATTACACCATTGGTGTATACCTCTAGAGACTTGACATGTGTTTAAGATCAAATTAATAGCAATTATAATTATAATCTGACTTGATACAGGTATTTGATTATGCAATGTTAGAATATCAATATAATTATAATTATATAATTATATAATTATTGCTGTCATGAGTTCGCACAGCCATATACACCCACACGCACGCACACACACACACACACAAACATGCACACACATGCGCACAGATCTCTAGGCTTATGTTGATATACACCATCAAACTATGATATAAGCAAACCAGATATTAAGATAGAAAAATGTACAGTATGTATTGATAAACACTCATCAGACATAATATAAATGCTTATTGTTATGTAATACCATCTTGAAAATATTGATTTAAAACTTTATCAAACTTTATTTTAGTTGGTTAAAATCCAGAAAGTAAACATATCCTTACCAGTTATGCTATACCATAGCTCTCCAGTAGGGGAGCATGGCATAATTAGTGAAATCATCTGGTTTGGAGCAAATGCCTGGTTAGGATTTGTTACTTTCTGGCCTTGGTTTGTCCACCAGCAACACCTACTGTACCATAAACAAGGGACCAATCACAGCACAGCACACATACCAGGCGCCCTGCTTCGTTATTGTGCAGGTCAATCAGTGCTCTGATGTCACTTTTGCCCCGCCTCCGCTTGGCGTCCATGAACTGCTTGGACTTCTCATAGCCGAACTCCACATCATCTCCACAGCCTCCCCATTCCCACTTCACGCCCTCCCCGCTGGAGGAGGAGGGAGGGGGCGAGGAGGACGATGATGATGGGGGTCTGGGAGGTGCTCTAGTCCTGGTGGCCTCACAGCCACACTGCAGGAGGTCCCCCATGCTGCAGGCCTGGGTCACGGCGTGAGTCACACCCGCTGCCGTGACCGCGTACACGAACGCCGTCTCCCGGATGTCTAGGACAGACGGACAGAGATCGCACTGAGATTGAGCCTGGGCTGTTTGGCTGGGAGTTTGGCTTATAGTTGCTGTGCACAAGATACATCCACCATCAGGACCGAACAATGGCTCTGCTTTTCAAATGAGCCTCAAATGAATGTCGAACAATGCTCATATATGCTGTACTCTAATGCTGATTATCGAAAGAAGGAAGAAAACCAGTTGTTTTTGTGTTCAACAAATTATTTACAAGAATGGGTTCCTCCCCATTATCTGGATAAGTAGGAGTCACTACCAGCCAAAAGATGGGTGGCAGGCAGGCCTGGGTCTGTATGTGTTCTTGTTGACCAAGATGCCAAATAGTTACATGTTTACTATGCCCATTATACTCACTGTTAGTTAAAGTGTCAATTAAAGCTAATTGGTCTTAAAACACAACATAACTACATTTAGCACTTCTTGGAGTTTACATGTTTAAGTTGCTTTTACAAGATTATCAGTACATTCTACAGTAGCTCTCATTGCCCTGTGGCCTCTAGGCTATCCAGCAACGTAGATGTGTACTAAAGCTCAATGGAGGTTGAAATATACAGATCTGTCATTAAATACTATACTATAGCAGAGTAAAACAAATGGAATATGTTGTTTCAAATGTCAAGAGCTTTGTATTATAATGAGGCAAGGAAGCAGTCATGGGCTATACTAAAGCAAAATATATCTTCAACTTGCAATACTGTACTCTACTGTGACTATCCAGCCACACAGTCAATCATCTGTCAGCCGCTCTAGTCAGTAAGTGACTCAATAATGTAAGATCAAAGCAGTTCTCTTTCAATCCTGGCCCATTAAGCCTATCACAGATCTCATTGTATTTGATGTGTTGATAGGAGCTTCTTTACTCACACACATAAGCACACACATGCACACCCACCCACAGCTGCAAGTTTATTTCTGGTGAAGGGCTTAGCACTCTTGGCTAAAGGCATGTGCAACCACAACTGCAAATTGATCCTCTGTCCTCGCCTTGGGCTTCAACAATATACTTATATTGACTCAACACAACTTGACTCTCTGTATTGTTATATGCTTCAATGTGAGAGGGCCATATGCATGAAGTAACACTGTTTTATCACAACTTGTCCCCTGATTTGTATATGTGCAGTGGTAGGATTATTATAATGTTTTAATTAGATGCTTTTCTTGTCACCCATTCCATTTTATGAATACAACTTTTCCCTAATGAAATTAAATATGAGTCTCGAACAATATCTGCTTACAGCCAAGGCGAACTGGAGCTATATTGAGTTACTGGGAAACATGCTTGTTTAATGTTCTATCAGGAAGCCAGCATTTGGAACTGTTGGGGCACTAAATAATCTCAACCGTAGAACTGTGTGGACATAGATTGCTCTGGGCTGGGGGACTGGACTTGTGTGTGTGTGTGTGAGGGAGAGAAGGAGAGAGGGAGAGGGAGAGGGAGAGAGAGAGAGAGAGAGAGAGAGAGAGAGAGAGAGAGAGAGAGAGAGAGAGAGAGAG
>JAODUK010082561.1:0-15279 GCA_027564635.1 Typhlichthys eigenmanni
GACAACACAGCTCTCAGGATCATAGGGACACACAAACCTCTCCACCACGATAAGGTGATGGTTCCCGGAGAGGAACCTTCACCAGATCTAATGTAACCATATATTACAGCAATCAATAAACAAGACACTCATCAGAATAATGAGAGATAGCACATCTCCAAAATAAATTAAACTATGACGAATCCTATATAGACCAATAGTTTAAAACAAGCTGAATTTTATCAGGAATAGACTCATAGATATTCCAAATGAAATTTCAAGACCGTCTTGGGTAAAGACAGGTAACAGTTTCACATCAAAAACACAATAACAAAACAACAATAATACATATAAAACATGTATAATAAAACATCAGCTTCCAAAAACAAATGCAGACTAATTAAACATCTACACGTAGAAGAATCAGTAACCACTGATTTTATAAGTGACTTAAAATGACCGAGTGACAAGATATCCAATTTTTTTATTCCTTTACAAGGCATTCCAAGCTGAAGGGGGCTGAGTATTTAAAGGCCCTTTTGCCTAACTCTGTTTGAGAAATAGGTACTGTTAACAAAAGTAAATAATTTGAACGCAGAGAATACCCAATGTTATAAAAAAGAATAAAAACACACTAATAAGATGGAAAAATACCCAGCAGTGCCTTGTAGATAAAGATATACCAGTGGCTGAGCCCACGTGTGGTTAAGGAAGGCCAGCCAACTTTGTCATATAAAATACAGTGATGAGTAAGAGCTTACAATTTTAAATGAATCTCAAATCTCCATGATAGAGGGTATCAAGTGATCTCAAACACTGGGAAGAAACATTGATTTATAAAATGTCACCATAGTCCAGCATAGGCATACAAGTGGCTCACACAAGCCTCCTTTTAGCCTCAAAAGCAAAGCATGCCCTATTTCTGAAATAAAATCCCACTTTTAATCTGATCTAAATAGCTCTCTCATTACTTTCTGCATTGATTTGTTTTGTGTTAGGTGCCATACAAATAAAGTTTATTATTATTATTATTATTATTATTATTGTATACACAGGCTACAGTACTTCAGAATGATACATTTTATGTTGCTTATTAATGCAATCAGTATAAAAAATTTGAATAGCAAATGATGCCAATAGACCCATTTCAACAGGAACCCACAAGCATTTAAATATAGTAAATATCAGGACTCTGCAGGGATGACCCACACATTTTAAACAGGTGTTGGAGCAAGGAGTCACCTAAAACATGCAGGACTGTAGACCCTCAGCACCATGGTTGTTGGAAAACACTATGCTATGAGGGCAGGGTCATTCCTTGGAAAAGCTGATTCATTATGTTGATGAGTTCTGTATAATTGTTGTGCAATTTGTTAGAATCATGCAGTAATGTTTTCTGATATAGCCTAATGGGAAAACGTTCAATTATATAGTTTATAATATGGTGTAGGTAGGCTATGCTTGATTCAAAAAATTTAAGGCTACATGAAAACATTCATAATAAAGCATTTACTGGAATGTGTATTGTGCAAGTCTAAAACTGCTCTCCCATCAAATTTCTACGACCAATTATACTATACTGTGCTGCCCTCTAGTGTCTGTCTCTTTTTACGTTTTGTTTCATTTTTTATTTTGCAAGAGGTTCCAATAAACTAGCGTTTTTAAAACAATTAGTACTGAATATAGGTTAACATGGATATGTGAGTATGAAAAATAATAATAAAACATTTGTTTCCACTTTTTTCACCACTTTTCAAATATTGTAACAAACAATATATCAGTCTTTCTAGCCTGATTAAATGCATAAAATATTGGTATGTTTATGTTTGTGAGTGGGAGCATGTCTGAAAAATATCCTGGAGCCTATGTATCCAACATAACTGGATACATAGGCTATTGATAAACCAATAGGCCTGTCTACGTTTCCAGCACCCTGCACACACATTTCACAAGACCAGCAAGAACAGCATATAGAAAAAAATAAAATAAATGAATAGGTGTGTGTGTGTTTGTTTGCTTGTTTGTTTGTTTTATTGTTGTTGATAATTGTATTATTATTATTATTATTATTATTATTATTTTTTTTTTTTTTATTATTATTATTATAATGGTGGAAAATTATACTATTTTAAATGTCCCTAAAATATGTGGTGTATGGTATAGGCCTACTCTGCGTATTTTGTCCTCGGTCACGGATTGTAACTTCGCGACCCTAGTGGTTTAATGAGTGCACACTATCCCAGCTGCTCGCACTTTACATAATGTGCCATTACACCTAGTGTCCGAATGATGTCGCTGTCTCATGCATTACCCAGTCATTCCTGGTTTCAGGTCACACCACAAACGTCGAGGAGAGGACGCTGCACAACCAGCAACCCCAGCAAGCCGCTAACACAATACAACAGCCGGCCCACCGCGCATAGAGGCTGTATTGTTCTGCACATTAACTGTGCTATACAGGGAATCGGGGGATCTGTTCCGATTATCTAAATGTGTGAAATATCGCGTCCATCAGATGAAGGTTGGAAACTCTTGATTGCTGCGGAACATATAAATCACCAATAACCATACCGGAATCGATATTTTGGGCTTCTAAAGTGAAACGCTATAAAATGGCAACCCATTCACGACGGCTAGAGATCTCTAGAGCAGGTAAGACATCTACACATTTATTTGTGGATATGGAGTTTCATTGCTAATCGTTTTTAGCCGGGTGGATTAGTGGTCGGTGAAGTCCCTGCCTTGCGTCCACTTGTGTTAGTCTATGAGCATGGTCTCAACCATCCAACGACGCAATTCCGAAGCCAATGCAGGACGTTGGACACTATAAGCTTAACAAGTCTACACTGTAAACCCTGTCTTCTACCTATGGTTGACAGTGACACTGACACTGATGCAGGCTCTTAGTCAAAACCACAGATGTTATGCTACTGGCGGTATAGGAGATGCATGTGGGTAAAAACATTGCACCAAACAACCAGACAGGCGCTGGGGGCTGCAGCACAAGTAGCTGTCAAATACCCAATGGGCTACTATGATTTGAAAAGGTTAAATAGTTGATTTTATTGGTAATGTGAGAAATGGCTTAATGTTACAACATCAAATTGATATAAACCTATCTCTTCGTTTTTAAAGATAACATTTACTAACCTATACAGTTGTAGGCTACACTTTCAAATAAGTCTGTTTTCTCATAATCTAATTTACTAACGTCGGATGTAGCCTACCGGTATACGGCCTACTGTATACGTGAGTGTGGCTTTAGTCTTACGTCATATGTAGGGTTGTGGATTCAGTCATAATGTTGCAGTGCAATTTCCAATAACAGAAAGCTAGCATTATTAGACAAATTCATAGGAGCTGTAGCATTAGTGGGATAAATGTGATTCATATCAGATAGTAGACAAATATAAATGATCTTGGATCATACTAAGGTTTATAAACAGCTCAGTTAAATAGGCAATGACTCAAATGGTGAAATTCAACCGTTTTGCTGATAAGCTCAGCTCTCATGCTCTGTTAGTGACTATCCCGGCCCACACAACTGCAGTAATATTGTTTACATATTTCTAAAAAGGTTCTGGCAGCAATCACTGAAACCCTTGGCAATTGTCTTCAAAAGCCAGTATAAACTTGACTGACCAATGAAGGAGATACAGTTGGGAGTTGTTGACAGAACAGCCACAGTTAGGGTGCTATGCTGCTATGGTGGAAGGTTGGCTGATGTCTGTAGGTCTACACACGTGTTGGTTGTTGCACATCTGGCAACAAGCAGTGGTTGTACACCTTTTAATGTGGCAATATCATTGAGTAGATTGATTCACTGTGTAGCTTTGACTCTAGGTGTGTCTGTCTGTCTGTGATGTTATGTCAAGACAGTCAGACTTGTCATGACGATGTGTCATTTGGCTTTGAAGCCACACATTTTTTTCCTCTATACTGTACATTTCCTGACTCAGAATTTATTATTTTTAATTAGTTATTTTTCTTTATTTAGTATGTTGTTGTAAGTAGTGATGGATGTTCAGGCATATAGTCTACTTGTTATTACTCACAGGAATTCTATAAGTTAAGGGCTGCTCTTATCAACTCTGACAATCATCAGTCATAAACCACTGATGTAGGGAATCAATGTCAGGCTATCAGAAAATGACGTGAAGCCCCATATCTGTCAATTTTCATTTAGACATTGTTTTCTCTCTTCAAGCTGAAGATTCTGTTTCAGTTGGTGTTTAATACAAATAATTGCCTATTAAGTTAGGTCATATAGATTATGAGTGGGAGCTGACCCCCCACTCATATAAGAACACAACCTACATTGAAAGGCTTATTTAAGTGGGAGCTGTGATCATATTCAGCAATTCTCTCATGCTATACTTCAGGAACAGTGGTAATGTCTGTCAAAAATACCACAAAAACCTTTTGGATTCAATAAAGAAGAAAAAGTAGTTCTACCTTAGATACTTTTGATGGCCTATCCTTTTAAATACAATTTCATTAAAGCTTTTTGGGGGAAAATAAATGACACGTCATATCATTGACTCAAACACATGGTACTGTAAAATGCAAAACACATGTTACTGTAAAATGCAGCAGTTATACAATATATTTGTGCTCAGCCTTTACAGAAAGGAATTAAAGGCAGGGTCAGTCATTCTCAAGAACGCTTTATAATTTTGAGTTTGAATCAAAATGAAAACATATCTCAATTCAGTACCATAGAGCGCTCCATTAGATGCTCCGCTGCACACATTGGAAATGCATTGCGAAGGCTATGATGTTGTTGTGAGCGGTGTTTGCGCCTTTGAGTTTCTACGGAGCCGGGGCTTTTTAGAGCTACAGTATCAGATGTTTTTCAGCACGCACAGAGAACGGTAAAATAGCAGAATGCAAAGTGATATATATTAAGTGAATTTGACAAAGTGTATTTTCTTCCAATCACTAATTATACCTTTTTAAGGGAGCAATAATAAACTTTAACATTACCTAATTTTACGCCGTTGTCTTTATCATTTATGTTGCAAAATCCTACAAAAACACATTGGACCACTAACTAGCCATGTCCAATCTGTCCTCCAGCCAAAATCCAATCTATATATATAATTTCTGGTTTTCACTTTCATTTCTTGAGCCGGTTAAAAGCCTTGGTGTCGACTGACTAGCGGTAAAGTTCAGCATGTTTCGCACGATCTCAGAGTGAGCATGTGTTGTCACTTGTCAGCATTTAATTTCTGTGGGTGTCAGATGTGTTGACGGGTAGAGCCGCGTGTGTGTGTGTGTGTGTGTGTGCGTGTGACAGCAGCCTCTTTGTCAGGCGGTGAACAGTGTGAATGTGTCCGACCTCCACTCACGTGACGAGCGCGCACACACACACACACACACACACACACAGCTTGTAGCAGCAGCTCTTTGTTCTATCTCTTTTAGTAGACCCCACCCCCTCTTGACTAGCCCTAATTGAAAGGGCTTATTTCTCTGTGGGGGGATAGATTGCAGTGGTCTGAATTCTGCTAGCCCCCTTTATGCACGCACACACACTTTCCATCAATCTCTCCATCCATCTCTCCATCTCCTCTCAACCCCCATCCCTGCCCCTCCCCGACAATATCAACCTTTCTCTGTCTCCGCCCCCTTATCCTGCCAGCCCTATTGTGAGTGTCCCCCCTTGGGCCACAGACTCAGCAGCCTCCACCCCCATAAGGACCCTGACTGGCTGCATGCTGTATTGGATTCCAGCAGAAGACTTTGGTGACATGATCTATCATTCAGACAGTTCAAATAGCACACACACACACACACACAGTAGACGCACATAAAGCGGTCATAGCCTATGACTCTGAGTCTGGTAGCTTATCTGTTAAGCGAGGGATCAATGTGTTGAAGCACATGTAAAGCCATATTGGCCCATATCTTAGTCTAGACTACTGCTGCTACAGTACAAATGACACAGTAAGAAGTGTTTGGACCTGTGATGCAGGTTAAGTTAACAGAGTTTTACCCATAGACTGCTGAAACACTACTTTTATAACCACGGGATGCTGACTGACTCAATATGTAACACAGTTGTTTGCAACATGACCTTTTTTCTTAATTTACTCTAAATGGAATTAATTATTTATTCATTTATTTATTCATTTATTAATACTTTTTTTTAAATATTTGTGTGTCATTAGTAGGACTGTATGTTAAAGCACTTGCATTAAGAGTTGGCCTATTTAGTTAGTTAGCCTATATCGACTATTGCTCTTAGATCAACCTTGCTGAGGTTGTAGTCTGGATGCCTTGTTGCCATTAGCATTTGTTCAGCCACTCTGGGTGGCGGACCAATCAGAACTATCAGTGGCTAAGTGCACTGACTTAAACTTTGTTTTGGAATGGTGGTAGAACCAGATGAAGCGACACGAACGATTGCTTAAAGGCTGCTCCAGTAGTTTCAAAATGAACACCGATTAGAATTACATGACTGTAAAAAATCGCCAATGCAGCGTGTCCAGACTGACAAAGTGAATTTTGGATCGCTTGGTATTTGTCTGTTGAATTTACTTACTCTTACTTTATGCGAAGGGTTTCCATAATATTTTTTCAGTTTAATTCTAATTGCCTTATTTTGCTTTCTAGTTTCCTTTCTATTGTAATATTACCCCTCCTTCAACACCTGGGCCACATTGTATATCGCCATATTTGCTTCTCAAATCACTGGCTAGCTTCTTGGCTAACACAGGTCATGTATATCCCTGTAGCTTCTCCTGAGAGTCTGGGAAAGGCTTTAGCTGGACCCTCCCACCCCTAACTTGTGCACAAAGCTTGCACAGTGGAATAAAGCCATGTGCTTGTCAGTTTAGCAGCAGGATAAAGGGAGGTCGGAGTTTGGACTGGCCACAGCACGCAACTAACATGAATGCCTACTCTGTCATATTATCCTTTGTCATATTGTCTGTGTGTTTGTTTATGTTATGGGTGCCAACTGCTCTCTTGTGTATTTACCTTTTTCTAATAGTGTCACTGATATCATGCAATGCAGTATGCACTGTTGTGTGGGAACGTCCTATACCCCCCCCCCCCCCCACACACACACACACACACACACACACACACACACACACACACACGCACACACACGCGCGCACACCCTTTGGGACTAATGTCGTGCCATGTCGTCATGGCAACTGAGGTCCCAGTGCGTTGCACTTCTGTATTCTCAGTCCGGAAAATGTCATGAATATTTTTTATATTTTCTAATATAATATTTATTGTGTATTTTGTAGCGTCACTGTATAATGACACAGTATGGAATGTGTGTCATTAGGTCTGTATGCCTTACTGTGTGTGGGGAGGATTGTGTGGTATGTTTTTATGGGTTAGTTACAATAGACACCAGGGAAATGTATTGTACGTAGAACAGTACCAGCATATTCAGTTGTGTTTTTAATGCTCGGTATGTAGGCAGATGATGAGTATTACGTCTGTGCTCTATATGTGTGTGTGTGTGTGTGTGTGTGTGTGTGTGCGGAGAATGCTGACTTCCCTTCAGCTACCACCTACTAACACCACTGTATTCCTGTATGTGAGCGTTTGCGTGCGTGTATGCGCACACTTTAACATGCCCATGGGTGTTTAGGAATCTGGGCGAAAGCCACAATGATTTACCTGCAAACACATCCATGTTCCTGTTGAAGACGGTATCAATCCTGCTCCTGGAGATCTGCTGCCCTTGCATGTCTGTAATGTTTGTATCGAATAATTCCAACAGAATATTGTTTGCTTAGAAATGAATGCTGGCGTCTGACTTGACCAACTATTGACTAATGTACTACATGGAAGTCTGCCAAGTGCCGTAGATGTAAATGTTTAAGATGTCTCCCTGCTCCAACACATCTGATTCACATGAATGGAACGTTTACCAGTCTGATAGGCGACTGATCCATTCATTAGAATCAGGTGTGTTGGAGCAGGGAGACACCGACAACATGCATGGTACTAGACCTCCAGGAGTTGAATACCAGTGGCTTATGACGTTAGACACAATGTTGCCAGCACACACGCACACACACACACACACACACACACGTGTCTGAAATCCTTGTTCCTCCTCTTCTTTACCCACTTCCTATCCTCAGCCCGATGAGTCCTCAGCAATCGTCCTAGCAGGGACAGCCTCCCCCTGTTCTCTCTCTCTCTCTTTCTCTCTCTCTCACTCTCTCTCTCGCGCTCTCTCTCTCTCCCCGCACGGGAGGCGGAAGGGGCATCATGTCGGCCACCCAGACCCACAAGGAAAGCGGCGAGGCGGGTTGGGGCTGCCTGGAGACCCTGGGCCTCAGCCAGAAGGAGCTGGTGCTGGCCGAGGCGCTGCAGATGGAGTACGACGCCCTGTCCCGCCTCAAGCACGACAAGGGGGGCGACAAGGCGGCCGGTGCCCAGGAAGGTCACAGCGGTTCGGGCTCCAGTTCCCCTGCCAACCCCCCACCCTCCGCCACCAGCACGTCCTTCGCCGCGATGGAGCGTCCGTGGCCTGCGCACCTCCGCCCCGTCCCCAGCCCACCGGGGGGCAGTCTCCTAGCGAGCTCCTCTGGCTCCGACCCCTCCCTCAGCCAGCCGGGGGGCTCCCAGTCCCCTCGCTTGCCCCCCGCCAGAGCAGCAACGACTCGGGCCGCTGACCACAGCAAGGAGCCCCTCTACATCCTGGAGAGCTCCTCGGTGCGTAAAGGAGGGGAATACCCTGGCTACAGCTACGGAGACACTCCGGGCTTGGGCGTGGGCTTGGGCTCGCCTCCCAAAGGCCTCCCCCATCTGCCGGATGACCAGCCCCCTGCCCTGCCCCCGCGGAACCCCGTCTTCTCTCCCCGCGTGTCGGAGAGTCCATCGTTGCCCCCCCGCGGACCCCCGGCGCTGAGAGACGTGAATCTGTTCAGCCCCGACGTGGACCGGCCCAAGGTGCTGTGTGGGGAGCTGAACTACGACAACCTCAACGAGTCCATCTCCCGGCTCAACGTTAACCGTCAGGTCCCTCGGGGCCGCAGGGTCAGTGCCAGTGACCAGTCGGGGAAGCCTGTGGCTCGGAGTAAGACCCTCCCCCCTCAGGTGCCACCCAGGACGTATTTGCCCGTTTCCAATAGCAACAAGAACCAACGGCGGGTTTCCGCAGACCCGGTAAGAATTTTCCCCAAGTTAAAACAGTTCTTCATTCAGCTTTAAGAACAAACGCTCAATAATTATGTCTATAGTTGGGCTTGAGTTCTTTATTGGTAAATGTAAAAACTCTTTCAACATGCTAGCATATTCCACTCCCATGTAGACTTTGATAGAAGGGATGTGTTATGCAACTTGCACTCCCAGTGACTCAGCTCCAGACTAGTATATAAGCTGTCAAACTGGTGCGACCGCTTGTAATCTTAAACCCTGGCCTTGCGATTGAATTCAGTCATCAAAAGCTAAGATATTCACCTTTACTCTACATTTTAAACAGTTTGTGAGCACTTGAATGTCAGGAAGCTGTTATTTGTGCTTTATTCCAAATTAAAGGTAATTGTAAACAATGTACCTTTTTACACAGGCATGTCATAGCTGGGTAAACACGACAGCAGCTAGTAAAATGACTAATGGGTTTGATTTAGGTGTGCCAAGACCAGTACACCATTATATTACACATGTTTGCTAATCAACACACACCTAAATCAAACAGCGTCCTTGTCCTGAGTTCACAGAAGGCTGGAGGCGGAGTTAGGAACGTCGTCATTGTAACAAAGCGCACCTGGGCGTTTCTTATAGTCTACTCTTTTGCTCCTGACACTGCATGCTTTGTCTCGTTTGTTTGCCTACTTGTTTGGTTATCGTGCAACACACACTGTATACAGTATTGTTTCGTTAATTCATTTCAAACATGCGTATGTTTATTTTGTTTTGGGTATTTTATTAAGTTGTATACGTTAATATATTTCCCTTCCACTTTCCATGTTGCGGAGCTAGTTTAAAATGGTAGCTAATTGGTAGTTTCTTCAGCTGTTATGTTTAAACTATGTTTATCCTGATACCCTTTGCACATCACAATCCCTGTTCTTGAGCATTGTTTGTATGTTTCTATACAGCAACATTACTGTTTGATTTAAGAGCCAAATAATTTCTATGCATTCAGTTGTGTTGTGCTTGGTCTAGTCCAGTCAACATCACAGTAATTATGTTCTTTGTGTGATTGACAGGTGTCTCTTAGCTCCAGAATGAATGGCTTTGGCTACGAGCTCTTCCAGGTGTCTGAGGAGAGAGATGAAGAGGTGGCTGGTTTTTGTCATATGCTGGACATGTGAGTGACATACACTCGTGTGTTTTTATTTGAAACAATATAAGCAAAATGAGATCCTGTCTTTAAATGACACATTTAAATGACACATGTCTGGCACCAAAACTAGTGTCTGAGACCGTATCTGATGAAGTGGCAGTTAATGCTATTCACATCTCTTGCTCTTAGTTAAAGCTGGGTTTCCATAAGCATTCCAACAGGTGAACATTCAAATGCACTGTGAAAATGCACTGAAATAACTTTTTACTTGCTTTAATGGTTATTGTACCGACACTGTAATCGGATTCTGTAATTTCCTGAATAGACACCTTACATAGCAGAACACAGATGACACACAGAAGGATTTTAGCGCTCTCTAATAGTTTAGCTCTCTTCTTAACAAAAGAATAGGTACCTTTTTATGGTAACTTTTATCCAGTCAAACAGTATTTTAACTGCTTATTTAACCCTTGCGCTGTCCTATGGGTCAAAATGACCCGGTGCACTTGCCAGTAGCGGGCAGCAACCACAACACGGACATATGACATTCCGCGGTTCGCTCCCCCTGCTGCTAGTCTGCTGAAATGCCTTAGGACAGTGGGACGGTTAAATTGCAATGTTTACAGTTTATCTTCTCTGTAAATTAAAGGTCCTATATATAATATTTAAAACGTAAAAAATTATTTATGTAAACATTAAGTTAGTGTCGTAAATGCATCCTGAGCAGAAAATGACCTCACACACTCTTGATCTACTCCTGGCTGAACTACTGCACGTGTGCGTGCACTATCATTTTTTTGTCTGAGATGCTTAGAGCAACATCTAGTGGCAGACAAGATTATGAATAGTTCCTTAACACTAGAACCACCAATAATTCCTGTATACCTAAAACTGCCTAAATTGGGTATACATTTACCTGTATGCCTAGATATTGTATTTATACTTCCAAAATTGACTCGTATAGGTTTAAATGCCTGTTTTTAATCTGGATTTATTTTGACTATATTAAACGATATGGAGTGCAACACAACACAATTGTAGGAAAAGTCAAAGACTTGGGGACTTCAATACATTATCAAAACAGTTATGACCAATTGAAAAACAGACACAAGTAAAATTTACCCTGTGGCGGTTCTAGTGTTAAAGGAATAAAGTGTCTAAGATTTAGTTGACAATATTCTAAAACCTTTGTGTTTCCAGCAGGATATTTCCATGTTTAATGTACACGTGCATAATATCAATGCAGAGTTGGCATAGTCATAATGTAATTGTTGTCATATTGTACTTGTGCAGCGGTACGGAGGCCATCCCGCTAAACAGAATTACGTGTTGTTTCATTTTGGTGTGTTTGTGTGTAGATTGCGGTCGGCCTACCCATGTGGCGACCACTGTAAAAACACAGGCTTTGTGTGGTCTCCATCGGTGGGCCACGACGAGCTGCAGCAAGGCTTGGGAGTCGGAGTGAAGGTCACTGTGATCAGCGAGCAGTTCAGAGAACCTCTCACCTTCACCTGCGACGGTAAGACCCCCACCTGCATGGTTGTGTGCGCATGCTTAAGGAGCAGCTACAGATTGATTGACACTGTGCCGTACAGTGCCATTAAACAGCGTTTCACACAATGTTTTCAAGACACGCCCACATACATGCTCCTATAATGGTTAACTTATTTCCCTTTGTCACTGTGGTTTCTAAGTACAGTGGCGTTGTCTTGGCGTTGTCTTGACTTGGACAAAGGGGATCCTTGTGTGACTTGAGTCATACACACACACACACACACACACACACACACATCCGCCCTGGGGTATTATTGATGATGCTGTGATGGTTTATTGGCCAAGACAAACCAATCAGCTTACAGTAGAGTTTAGCCAAGCATAATATACTGTGTGCATATACTTTGTGTGTGTGTGTGTGTATTATGGTATTTATGTATGTATACACTGCGCGGGCACACATACACACAACTGTTCAAAATGTTTGGGGTCACTTAGAACACATGTTTTCAAAGGAAAATTACTTTTTTTGTCAATTCAAATAACATTCAAATTGATCAGCGATACAGTAAAGAAATAGTTAATGTTGTAAATTACTATTGTAGCTGCAAACAGCTGGTTTGTAATGTAATGTCTAAACAGGCGTACAGAGCTCCTTTAGTGTAACTCTTCAGCAGCCATCACCCCTGTGTGCCAATTGCACATTGTTTGCTAATCAAGTTCATCATATTAAACATCTAAATGATCATTGGAAACCCTTTAACAACTAGGGTAGCACAGCTACAAACTGTTAAAGAAGAAATATAGCTGGCCTTTTTTAGATTAGTTGAGTGTCTGGAGCATCAGCAAATGTGGCTTCCAGTACAGGCTCAAAATGGCCAGAAACAAAGGTTCCTCTGTGCAGGCTCAAAATGAGCAGAAACAAAGGTTTCTTCTGAATGTCATCAGTCTATTCTATAAAGATGAAGGCTATTCCATGCTAGAAATTGCCAAGAAACTGAAGATCTACTCACTACAAATTGGCTGTAGCCAGAATAAAAAGGGGAGGGAAAGCCACAGTGCACCACTGACCAAGAGGACCAAGTGTGTCTAGTTTGGCAAACGGACTCCTCAGAGGTGCTCAACTGGCAGCTTCATTAAATAGTACCCACAACACACCGATCTCGATGTCAGCCGTGAAGAGGAAACTCTGGGATGCTAGCTGCCTTCTTTCTTCCTCTGTTCAATGTCTGTGTTCTTTTATTGACCATAATCATTGCTTTTGGCCAGTCTGAGATGTGACTTCTTCTTTGACACCGCCTAGAAGGCCAGCATACTTTTTTTTTTTTTTAAACGAAAAAATAAATAAACATCCAAACTTTTGACCGGTAGTGTTCATATGTGTGTGCTTATACATACAGTATACCATGGAATATCAGTTTAATGTTTTATCTACACAGGCCGTAGCAACAGGAGCATTTGATGGCACGTTGCCTTCCAGTCTGGCTTTTCTGAGAGAGAGAGAGAGCGAGAGAGAGAGAGAGCGAGAGAAAGATGCGCGCTGAGGTTCCCTTCACTCCATAAAGGAGTGTGAAAGCCTCTGAGTCAGAGCAGGCCGAGCACAGAGGTGGCTAACCCCAAAGCCCCTCCTGCTTATCGCTGCTGCAAAACCCCCATCCCTCCCACACACCTACATTTCTCCAAGATGAAAATGTGCATTTATTCCACAAGTAATAGTTATTTTTTTAAACATTGTTGTATTTTTATAAAAGCATGTTGCTTTGAGATCCCCCACTGTGAGAGGGGGAGAGAGACTGGCTGAATGAATGCTGGCACAGACGTTTCTAGCCTTCTGTATTCCACCTCTGTGTTTTCCTCATTCTCCCTCCCTCTCTCTCTGGTGTGTGAGTTTGCATACTGCATGGTGATTAGCGTGCCCATTATGTCAGCGACACACTGGGTCCAGGGTGCTTACACACTCGCTTTGCTTGTGAACAACCAATCACATACCTGTCTGTCTGTCTCAACCACCCACGTCTTAATCAGCCTCTCTTTTGTCAATGCTGAAACCACATCAAAAGCTGTATATGTTCCCATATGAAGAGGTACACTGTATTCTGAGCAGTCTTGTTTCTGGTCTGGTTTCTGGCAGGTTCCTCTACGGTGGACCTCCTGATCTACCAGACCCTTTGTTACGCTCAGGATGACCTAGACCACATAGACGTGAATGACTACCTTCTCAAAGTCTGCGGACAGGCAGAGTACCTCAACAAGTACATATTTTTTATGACTTTGCTGATTCCTACTGTCTACATTATGCCCCATTTGCTCTATAGTACACTAAACCTATGTATAGTACATGAAACCTGGCATTCCACCATTTTAAGCGTCTGAATGCTAACTGCAGGATTTATACACTTTATACTGCCCTCAGAAATTCTCACAAGCAATGGAAAGTATGACTACTATATTGTGAAGCAAATAACCATGCACAACACCTCTGCTTGCGCACGTATGACCATAAGGTGAAGTGCCAGCTAAATGTCTACTAGTACAAATTAAACGGAAGCCAACACTAATAAATACTGTGTATGTATCAGAGTAACTACTGGCATGTGGAATGGTGGGAATTTTAGTTTTAGGACAATACAAATTTGAATTATATTAAACCACCTATAATGAGGCCTTGCCATTTAAACACAAACAGTTTGCACCATCCTTCCTCTGTTCCTGCACACACTTTCACTCGTCCCTTTATGGGCAGATGGCCCATCCCCCTCGGTGGAGCCGGGCCAAGGGGCAAGCTTGGCTGCTCCGTGCCCAGTACAGCTACCACGGTCTGGGCTACTGCTGAGACAGTGGAGCCCCTATCTCCCCTATTTGCCTCATTAGGGAACAGTGCCAGTGTTGAGGACATCACTAATCATGCCACAACACACTAGCCATAAGAGGGACACACAGCTGTGTGTGTTGTGGAGCCAGTAAGCATTAAAGCCCTTCCCCACACCAGGTTCCACATTGTCATGGGTGTGAGACATCCGTATATTTAAGACTCTTTGCGGTTAATTAATCATCACTATGAAGCATATTAATTGACATTATGTGATGAATTGCATTATTATAATTTTTTTTTCCCGAAATAGCAGTACAGTACATATATCCCCATATACCCATGTTTTAAGATGAACTGTTTTATACAAACCACAATGGCCGATATATCTTCATCTCCAATCCTAAACCCAGCAGCAAAGATTTACATGAATTTGGAATTATTTAGCCCTGAAATATTTTGTTTGCCAAACTAAAAAAAAAAGTATTATATTTTATATTTACGGCATTTAGCCGACGCTTTTATCCAAAGCAACTTACATGTACATTTGTCGTTAGTTGGACAGGTCATACACCAGCTATTATAAGCAACCAATATAATATCAGAATAGTTACAGCATGTTGTCATCATGTTTACTACTATTACTACTATAATATATACAGTATCTCACAAAAGTGAGTACACCCCTCACATATTTGCAAATATGTGAGCATATCTTTTCATGTGA
>JAODUK010082572.1:0-38984 GCA_027564635.1 Typhlichthys eigenmanni
CGCGAACAAGACCCCGAGGTACTTAAACTCCTTCACTTGGGGTAAGGACTCATTCCCCACCTGGAGTAGGCACTCCAGGTGGGGAGTTGATGAGGTAATAGTATTATAGAATGAGTTAAGTGATAGTAGGTCAAGTAATGTGGGCACAGAGGAAACCTGAGATGCGCTCACATTGGCAAACAAAGGCGAACGCTTGCAAACATTTTCAAACAGTGTTCACATTCACATATGTGCAAATAAAATAAGCTTTTGGCTTACAACGTACAATCAAGATGTGCTGAGGTCTTCATTTGCAAATGACACTGTCAGCTGCCGATGCACATTACCCTGTTTTTGGTTATCCTTGAATAAGGACGTAGCTGCACTCTTACTATGTGATGCTGGTGTGTAAACATCAGAGGGGCTTTCCATCGCTTTACATTCACTGCTGTGTGTTTTATATGCAGTGGAGTGAAAGCTTGCATGCATCAAAATGCTTAGTTGGACAGTCTCGTCAACCACACCAGTATTACCCAGTGGGAATATGCATATTTGACAAAACGTGACTATTTGCCACACATGGGTTGACCACAGCCTGTGGTAAGGGGTACATATTGACAACGTCGTTCATTCTCATAGGGAAAGTCCTAATTTGTGCTGGGGGGCCTCTCGAAAATGACTTACGACATCCCAGGTCTATTGCACTACACCAGCAGTCACAGCAGCCACTGCACTGACCACACTGCAGGTGCCAATGCTCTGAGCATGTGTGAGCATGTGTGTGTGTGTGTGTGTGTGTGTGTGTGTGTGTGTGTGTGCGCATACATGCACGTACAGTATGTGCTCTTGCTATAATGCCGCCTGTCTCCAGGTCCGTTGAACAGCACATTATGTCCCTGGGTGTCACAGGCAAATGTGTGCTTGTGGGCGGGGGGTGAGCGCGCATGTATAGTATACTGCATCTCTTGTCCTTTGGCCACGTGAGCCCAGCAGATGGACGTTGCAAGGCCAAGTGCATGACTGTCCCTCCACACAGGCCAGGCAAACAGGAGGCGTGACCTGACTCTGACTGAATACTGTGTCAATATCCACGCCGACATTTGCAAACAAATGAAAAGAGACTTTTTTAGCCACTTCTGATATTACTACGCGCTCCACAGATTACTACTATATGGTAGTGTATAGTATGTTTATTCTGCCATACTATATTTACTATACTGTATGGTCATCCAGTTATTGCAGTAAACTAAAGACAGTAGGGTCTCATCACGGTTTACTAGTAGCTGTTAGTCTACTCTCATCTGTTATTGACCTGTGGAGAGATACACTGGTGTGTGTGTGTTGCAATCATACAGGCCATCGATTGGTGTCACTGCTGGGATTAGTCTCTCTCTCTCTCTCTCTCTCTCTGTCTCTCTTTCACTCTCTCTCTCTCTCTCTCTCTCCCAAATCACATCTTATAACACTCACAAGAGCTTACTCACCCAATTAATCATTCACTCAACACAAACATTCTCAAGCAATGCGTGCCTCATTACACAATACCTGTGCTCAGTCCAAGGTGCTTTAAAAACTTACTAATTATCTTTATCAACCCTGATCTTTATGAAGTTACAGCATGCGTCATTTAGTTGTTGAGGGGTCGAGTTGAACTGGTACCGTGCGGCGAAAAAACTCTATTTGATGGAAAGGCAGGGACAAAGGCTACACACAGTGATCCTGATCTATATATCCTGAGCTATATATATATATATATATTGTATAGTATATAAGTCATAATGGGTAATTACTCCCTACTGTACATGAGGCTGGTTGCCTTACAGTAATCTGTAGCTGACTGTTGGAGAGATAACAGGAGTGGGACTTGTTCATCCTAACCATACACTTCTCTCTATGTCCATTCCTCCACATCCATCACTGTACCCCCCCCCCCCCATCTAAACCTCCAGGGCCCGCTCAGGAGTCACAGTGTTTCTTCTTCATTTCTCTGCCCAGCCGTCCTAGCGCCTCCATTCTGTCTGTCAGTACACTGTCTCCCTGGCTCACTCTCTTCCAACCACAGCAGCTCCCTCCACCCACTGCCATTGTAAGCCGTGCTTCCACTGTGTCTTGGCCTGCTGTGTGTGTGTGTGTGTGTGTGTGTGTGAGAATAGGCTCATTGTTGCTCTGATGCGGTGTGTACGCGTGTTCTGTAAGTGTGTTGTCATATGTTTGCATGCGTGATTTAATGTGTGTGTCTGACTGTATGTTTGTGTGCGCGCGCGCGCGCGTGTGTGCGTGCGTGCGTGTGTGTGTGGACGTTCAGTGGCCTATTAACTCTGCTGTCCCCATGCTCAATGGGAACACACATGCTTAATGGAACACACAAGTTCAGGTTGCTCTAACACTTACACACACACACACACAGGCTGAAGTACCAGGCCACCGTAAAAAGCACTTGACAATTACAATCAAGACTCATGTTTTATTGTAGAAGTGGCTGCCAGATACGTTTGCCTTCTGTGTGGTTGGCTTGTCTGATCCCCCACTACTCTCCCATGGATTGGCAGCCGCCACATAGACACAGTTCTAATCCTTTCCTCGACAGGCTCTCTCTTACGGTCTATAGACACAACACTCACACAGATGGCTTTGCTGCAGTATGACAAGAAGTGGCTATCAATCGCTTCTTAACTAATCTGATTAGCTCTTAGTAGGTGCGGTGCTGCTGATTGGCGTCATGGTTACTGCCATGACGACCAAACAAAGAACCCAGCAATGCTATGCTTAACACCGCTGTGCCTTTGGTTACGCCATAGCAAAATTGTATACTGGACAATCCTGCTTTAGGACTCATGTCTACCCAGTGTTGACTGTGTAAACAGGTTTCCATTTAAAGTATCAGTCATCAAAACAGCTGATAGTGTAAATTCACCTCTAGAATGCGTTTTAATGCATGTGGATTAGATTTGGATATGGGCCAGAATTACATAAATGTACTACAGTAACCTACAGTAAATACAGCATGTATAGCGTCGAGGAAATGACACTGAGAAACCGAGTACAGTGCAACAGGTACAGTAGGCTATGATCTTGTTGCCGTCACTAGACACAGGTAATCAGCTGAGCTGTATTGTGTTACCTATTGCTGACTCTCAGCCTCTATGTCTGTATAAAGTGTCAGAGGCTGGCTGCCAGCAGTGCGTGCGTGTGCTCTGGTGTACCACTCACCTAACTAACCAACCTATCCTGTATGCAGCGACGGCACGGAGGTTATAGCATGTATAGCATTTGGGATTGCATTAACAAATAGCCACCATGTTTACACTAACTTCAAGGGCCAGTGTATGTGAAAGGACGGGTCCCCATGCAACTCACCACTGTATGGAACTTGCTTGCGTGTGTGAGTATGTGTGTTGTTGATTTCTACCAAAACACAATGGTGTGACCTTGTTTGAGTTCTTCTCATACACAAGCTTTAATTACGTTTGGGGGCAAAACATAATTCATGATTATGAAAGTGTTATATATTTGCACATAAAATCAGATGACATTACTTTAAATGTAATATAAGTAATTCTGGAGAAAGAGTGTTGATATTTGAACAAAACAAAAACACCTCTGCTTTCAATGCTATAAGGTGCTTCCTCAGAAGCTCCACCCCACACATTGGATAGGCATTGTGAAGGCTAGGATATTGTTGTGTGTGGTCTGCACCACTTTGTTTATGTTCCTATTTACGGAGCTAGGGCTGTGTAAAAGTACCGGATTCTTTTTGTCAGCATGCACAGAGAACAGTAGGAGGAGATATTTGGCAAATTTGACAAAACAACATATATTAACTTGCAATTACTTACTATACCTTTAAGGGCCTTCAAAACAACTTCATATGCCAGTTTATCGTTCGCTGGGCCAAGGGGTGTTTTACAATTGTTCCCCACAGAGTCGATGTGCCTCGTGCCAGTGCAATACACACAGCTACTGTATCAAGAATGCATCAGCTGTTGTCATTCACTCTCTCACTAGGGATGGACTATGAGACTAGCGTCTGATCCAGGATCAGGGTGACAGGTGAAGCACAGCCATGCCCTGGCTGCGACCTGCCAACCCACAGACATGCTGTGACATCACTCTAAGGAGGTCACAATAATCAGATTATCAGTTATACAGAATTCTTTGGGCCTACCTGTCAACACTGAATGTACACAAACACACCTCATTCAAAAGAGAACTAGGTGATACTAATACAATCAAATCATGAATAATAACACACAAATAAAAGTTCCACAGTGTTTCTCAGTGTGGGAATTGGGACTACGCAGTGTCGCGTTTTTAAGGGGCTACTAAATAGTTCCAAAGGTCTGAAAATCTGTATTATTTTTGGATGCCATTACAGATTTCCAGTACATCTTTAATAAAAACACATGTACATTTTTCAAGGGTGAGATTATGGTTCCTAAAATCTTCTTTTTGGGGGCTATGGGTGAAATAAAGGCTGAGAACTACTGTCCTACCAGGACTGCATGTCATGGCCAGACACAGGTATCAGAGTGCTGTGTGAGCAGGGGTCTGGAAGACTGAAGACTGAACAGAGGCTTGAGGGCCTGTACTCCTCCGTAACCGCAGCGATGCCAAGTGGTCTGCGGTTTGAAGAGGACACCTGAGACCAGCGCACCTGGACAATGAGCTGAGGTGTAAACCTAAACCAAGGTGAACTGCTGTTTACCCCCCTCTCTCTTCGTCTCTTGTTCGTTCCCATCAGTGTCATCTCTCCCTAGTCCTGATGGTTATTCTCTCATTCCTCATCCATGTAGCTGTCCCGCCTCTCTCTCTCTCCTGCTACCACCCTCTCGTGTCTTATAGCTGTCTTTCCTTGTTCTGCCCTCTGGCCATCGCTTGGCTAATGCAAATATCTCTGTGTATGAGTCACAGTCTAATCACACAGCTAGTGATTAGCATAACTAACATCACGAAGATTCAGAGAGAGAGAGAGAGTCTTCCTGAGCCATTACGGTGTTTCTTTTCCTCTGCTTTTATCAGTATTTTCACAGAGGAGAGTGTATTATTACAAGCGACATTTTGTGTAGTACGCTAGCTGAGCTCCGTGACTTAGCGCAGCAGCACCCATGTCACAGAGGCAGAGGCGTATCTGGCGTTGTTGCCAAGGCTTTCCGGCAAATACCCACATGAGCCTCGCCATTACCGTTACACAGCGCAGAGCCAGAGTGCCGGAGTGCCAGAATGCAGACCCTGGAATGGGTGAATGGGCAATAATAATTGTTTGAATTATTAGGCAATTATTATTTCCCTTCCCCGTGATCCGACTCTACTGGAATTTTTCCATTATCGAGGATGACAATAATTTATAGTACACTGAATACCACATCTCTTATTACTCATACTTTGTATACTTTATATCACACACCCGTACTATAGATACTATAGGTAGTAAAGCCCTCAGCATTACACTGAACAGCGTCCGGCAAGCAGAAATGGGATGTCACAACAGATCAATTGGGAGTGTGTGTTAAGTAGTCGCTGTCTCCTTCTGAAAGGCATGCAGTCAGCATCCTAAACACTGCACCCGCACCTCTCGGCATCACACGCTACTACGGACACGCAGCGCGTTCTCCTCGATGGCGCGACAACCGCAACTGCGCCTTTAAACAGCAAGTAGCACAAAGGACCAAAAATAGCACAGCGAGTCGCAGAGCAGAAGTGCTCTCCTTCTGAGGGGAAGCAGAAGGGGGAGTGTAGGGCAGAGAGAGAGAGATGGCAGAAAGAGAGTAGCTCTCCAGGACAGACCCATCCCTGTTGTGATCAATGAAAGTTCGTCATTTTGTGTGAACATCCGAAACAAAAGCACCATAAACAACAACAAAAACACTTTTGGTGGTTATATCATGAATAATAACCATTCACTTTCATATCACCCATTAAATGAACCTGGCCCTGATCAAACATGCCAAAAACATAAAATTTGTGAATTATGTTTACCCTTTAGAGAGACTAACTATGTGTTTGATGAGTGTGTGCATGGGACTAATACAGATACATGGTTAAATGGGTAGCTATTATTTAACACGTTAACAAATTAATGCAATAGGAGACACAGTTCTGTACGGTCATTTGCATGTCACGGACACAACATCATCAACATGAAGGGTTTCAGACAGACACTACACTACCATGCTGCTGTTTACTTACTGTTGCTGGACTTGAGGTCTCTGTGTATGACCGGTACGATAGTCTTGTTGTGCAGGTAGTCCATCCCAGTGGCAATCTGCACGGCCCAGTTAACCAGCACCCTGGGGGGGACCTTCTTGCCCGCCAGGGCCCTGTTGAGAGCGCCCCCTCTGGCGTACTCCATCACCAGGCAGAGGTTGGGCTCCCGCAGGCATACCCCCCGCAGAGAGATGATGTTGGGGTGCCGCAGCATCCAGAAGAGCCGGGCCTCCTGCCGCACGTTCTCCGCCGTGGCGCTGATGTCCTCGTCGGGGTCCTGCCTGGCCGCCTTGACCGCCACCTCCTCCGCCCGCCACAGCCCCTTGTAGACCTTCCCGAAGCCCCCGGCACCGATCACCTCCTCTAGCCGTAGTTCGGTGAAGTCAATCTCCAGGGGACACTCCCCGACGCCGACGGCGGCCGCCACCAGCCCTCCGGGGCTGAGCTGTGGGCAGGTGGTGGCGTCCCGCTTGATGACGTAGTTGCTGGGGAAGATGCCCACCTTGTCCTGGATCTTGCCCGTCCACCAGCCCTCGTCCCCGGACACCTTGGAGTCTTTGGAGAGCACCTCCAGGAGGTCTCCCCGCCGCAGGGTCAGCTCCTCGTCCGCCGTGGCCTCGTAGTCGAACACGGCCGTCCAGTAAGGGTTGGGGTTGGCTCCCCCGCCCCCCCGCTGGCCGTCCGGGGAGCCGCAGGAGGAGATGGCCGAGGAGCTCCAGACGCCGCCGTTCTCCACCTGCACGGCAGCAGCCGGGCACATAAGCGGTGGGGGCGTCATGTGCGGGGGCACGGAGGAGGAAGAGGAGGAGCTTGTGGAGGACGGAGGCCCAGGTGGTATGAGGCGGGGGGGCGGGGAGCAAGAGCCCCCACAGCTGGTGCACGGCAGGGGGGCCGCAGTCCTGCTGGCTCGACCGTATGGCTCCATGGCTGACGCTGTGGGCCTGCCTTCTATCCACTCACATACAACATCCAAACAGGGCCCATCAACTGAGAGTGAACCTCCTCGACCACAGGAGACAGCGGTTTAGCGCACTAGAGAGCTACAGCCCCTTTCTCCCATCACCATGCCTGGCTGCTGAAGCAGTGCCAAATCCTACGCGGAAGTATTCCCACAGGGACAATGTTCATCAGGTTAACAAATGGAAATGCAATTCCATAACTGCATTCCAGAGAAAAGTAGTGGTGATTCTGTCTTGTGACAAACTCTCAACAAGTGGAGCACATTTGTACTTATTTGTGATTCCAAATGTCTGGAAAAGTCATCAGGAAAGCCACTGCAAAGCCGTTAGTTTGGATAAATTATTAATTTAATTTAGAAGGACAGGCTTAGGATGAACAAGTACATATTTCTGACAGTTTCTTACATTAATACTATTAAGTAGAATTGTTCCTACAATTACATCTTCATTGGAAAACAATGTTTTAACTCATAGCCTATTTGGTAATTTGGTGTTTTGACCCATTAGTCCACAGGAGGTTAAACCAATTGAGAAACAAACAAATTGTCAAACTACTATATTACGTATCTTGAATATTTTGAACAGTCTTCATCATGCATGTGTACAGTATGTTGACAGGTTGTTGTTAGTAGGCTATTTAAGCTATCTGCAGATACTGCCCTACATCCTGGTCCAGTATAAATCCTCATGCATTTCCAAATTCAATACTCTTCAACGGTGCTGAATAGCCTTTAGCAAAAATGACTCGTCCATTTTAAGATACTGCACTATTTGTTGGAAAGCAATACATAGATGTTATAGGCCTATTATAAGCATGTAGGCTATTCACGGTAGAACACAATAAAGATCACCTGCCTCTTTACATTGTTTCATGACCTGCGCTCTGCTATTGAATTTCAATGGTCGTGTACTGTAGTTAATGGTTTACATTGTATCCAGTCTTGTCTGAACCAAGTCCTTAGTTTTAAACCATTACATGAAAAGAACTGGTCCGATGTTGAAAGACCACAAATACAGCAGTATGTATCATTATTATCACGCTAGTCTATTAGTTTCAGATGCATAATCAGAAACCCCGCGGCGTTTTTGTGATAATAATGTTTTGAAAACTATGGTATTCATTCAAGAGTTCACACCTCTCTAACGAAGAAGAAAGCAGTGATAAAAAACAAACATTTGGACGCCATCGTTAGAAAAATGCAGACTAGCTTGAATTCCGTGTAGGCGGTGACATTTGTTTCTGAATATTAGAATAGTCTATGTCTGATCCGAGTTGACATGATGGGCGATGGAATCCTCGATAACATCCCTCTTGCTGTGAAGGAGAGAGAGCAATTGAGCATTTAGCCTATAACAATAGTAGCATAGTACTAACATTTGTAATAATTGTCATTATTATTATAGTTTGCTGGATTATTAATATATTTCGTATATTATATTTTGTGGAAAACAGTCCCACCAGACGTAAAATAGCCTACTAGGCTACCTCAAAACAACAATCCGAATATTCCCTGCGTAAATATTTGCGTTTACTGTAACCTAACCTGGGCACTGAAGGTAGCAACATCCAGCGACATCGTCGCATGGGCGTGTGATTCCATCCGAGTGGAAATCATCAGCGTCCCTAATCCAATTTAGCAAAGAAATAAAGCCTTATAGCGTCCTTACTCATGTGGATCAGTCGGCTGTCAAGCAGTTCATCGTAATAAAACGGCCCTTCTCTCCAAAAGACGTGCCATTTCGTAGACCAAGCTGTCAGTCTGTAGGTTGGTTCAATTTGCATCCAATATACCAGGGAAGAGTTCGAATACGACGGTAGAGTGCTTAGTTGGTCACTGATCTTATATTGTTTGGATGGTCAGTAACCTTGCTATTAGCATGCTTTTACCCAGCGCAGGTTGGTAGTTACTTCTGCGGGACCGTCTAGAATAAAAGGGAGGATGCAATGTGCAGTGGGAGTACATTTTGTTGCATTATGGGTAATGTAGTTTGATAGTTCTGCGAGCTAAATCATTTTGACACTATTTTCAGTATTACAAAAACCCTTTATTATGCTGTAGACTATTATTATTTCTGACAGCGACATTATGCGGGATGGATAGGCTATGGATGTTCCTAAAGCTATTTAATGTCAATTCTAACGTCATTCAGCGGCATAGATACAGAATATGAATCAATAATTACATTCCTTGGATAGCTAGCTTTGATCATATTTTGCCTATTAAACATGACTGCCCATGTTCATATTATTTTCTGTACTTTACCAACTTTCCTTACCTAATAATATAGTAGGTATAACTCAACAATAACAATGAAATATTTTGACTTGCACAAATGTTATATGACTACTGTACATGTTGCTGATCTGGCGCCTTACATGTCTTTATCAATCTACCATTACATTAAACTATTACTATATATAGAGTAATTTCACGATCTTTTGATAAGCTATGATGACCCCTAGTGGTTAATCAGTGAATACGTCGGTCTATCACGGTGAATATTCACCGCAAAATTTGACAATGAGTGACAACAGGTTTCAGTTTTCCATGCCATTGTCATGTTTGAGGCATCGTTTTTATGTGGTGCAGTCCTGATGAGATAATAATATCACCTTTACCTTGTATGTTGGCAAAATACAGGATTGTCCAATATCCTAATACTTTTTTCTTGTGGTCTCTTGACTGTTCTATCACTAAAACAAAACACGATTTAAACAATAGCTAGATATGATGGGACAAAGTATGGCTCCAGTTAACCTAGCTATTAAATAAACCAACATTATTTTGCAAACAATATGAACTTTAATCATTATTTTTAATTGTAGGCTACCTGAGGGGATACATTTTTAACAGATAGTCTAGTATAACTATATATGTCAAGAAAATAAATAAAAATAATGTCTACGTGTAGCCTACATTACAGAACTTTACTGTAATCGGCTATAAAACCACACGGTTGTGCTATTTGCCTACAGTGTGACTGACTCAATGCATACAAAAGTAGGCTACAGAATTAGAGACTGAAACTACTTTCCGTTGTACATTTACTGTGGATATTATACCCAAATACACATTGCTTTGTTTAACTAATTATTAGCAAAGTGCAGTATCCTGAATATTCACCATTTATGAAATGACCGAGAAAAAGGTCTATAATTGTGGTAAAGTTGTTGTTTAGTGCCCCCTGTCTGTTACTATCAGTAAGGTGCATAGGTGCTGTGCACAGGCGCAGTGACCGTGAGAGCGCAGCACACCGTGGTTTCGGTTGAGCATTCCTGGCAACGTCGAGAGAGCGGAGAACAGGCTGCCGTCGGGCAATGAGTGTTCCTTCAAATGCTGGTGACATACTTTAACGGGATTTAAGTCGGATGAAAACATGAGGCCTTCGTCGGATAAGGTATATCGTGCTATATTTTGTCAGAACATGTTTATTTAAATTGTCCGTGTATTCAGCAACGTTGAAAAGTGACGATCCAACTAGCGAGCAAGGCAAACATCGGGAGCAGACGAGCCAACCAACTTCAGTCAATGGACTAGTATGCAGTCAACAGTCTGCATACTACGGCGCCGTTTTTAGCCTTCGATTTGGCTGTCACAATATAAGTGACTTTATGGGCCACACACACACACCTCAGCTCATTCATTAAGTGAGATCCAGATAGCAGAATACGACATCCCCCGCGATAATACATTAAATGCAAAATGTTCATTAGTCTTCCTTATTGCCAGGACAGTATTGCGCACGCGCTTAGGGATATGCAGACTTCAGATTTGTAGTTTTTTCTTCTCGAGTTGTTAATAGTTGTAAGGGACAAACGAAAATACTAAAACTACAAGTTCCAGACAATGGGAGCATTGTCTCATCACTGGGGGAGCGTAGCTTAGCCAGCTAGTTAGCTTGGACAGGCTTTGAATTTCGAATAGTTGTGCTGCAATCGGAAGTTGCCATGGCAAGAGTTTTTTTTTCATTGTGCTGATATTGTGATGACCTATATGGTTAAAACAATATATTTCATTTGGAGACTTGCAGCAGGGGAAAGCAACCAGTAGTATACATTTGATGCCAGAACTATGTATTATTTGTGTAATATTAGTATGATCTGTAAACATGCTATACACTACAGTATGCAACTAGTAGTGTAAGTGTGGACAATGCGCCACATCTTTAACTCAGATATTTGTATTTTTTATGAAATAGCCTACCCGTTTCTGTAGTAATAATAATAATAATAATAATACTAATAATACATATTAAAAACAACTGTTTTTAATCGTAGATGGTACTTTAACACTATGCTATCCTCCCAATATCGAAAGAACAATTATTGTGTGTTAACAATAGTTCATCCCACCTAATCCTACTAGTAGGCTATATTCTATTATATTGTAACATTGCCTTTTTAATATTGTTTCTTTGTCTTATCCAAAGCCATTTTATTGTAATCGAGATCTGGTGCTCCAAACTAAATCCACATTCAATTTGTAATTTGTTGTATTTGTTATTTATTGAATCAATATCTTAATATGATATAGGAACTTTAATCTTTTGACGATCAAATGAATTGTTGACATGACGAGCAAAATGTCAGACAGACGTGTATCACAGAGAATTAAGTCGTCTGTAGCATAACGTTACATCATAACATCTCATAGAGTTCAGCAGGATAAGTTTTATATTTTCCTCTGGGCTCAAATGTAACAGTATATTACAAGAATATGTGAAATTAACGTTAATTAATTATATACCATCCATGTCTGTTGTATTTCAAGAGGTTCTTGCATGTGTTATGTTTTTATGCAACATTGTGTGCCTCCCCTCAACCGTGGCACCTTGGCAGTCCTGCTGCAGTTTGTAATTTTAGCAATGAGATTATTGGTTGCCAGGTTTTGTCCTAATCCTTGAGGCCCTGGTTAAATAAAGGTTAATATAAATAATTATACAGATGAACATCAGAGAAAGAACACACAGCCCAAACAGGGACCAACAAGCTCATTAGTGTAGTCTGATGGGTCAGGGAGAAATCCCGGAGGCAAATGATGATTCCATCTGGACTTTATTAGGTTGTACAGTTCAGTTTGAGGCTGTCAACCCAAAGATGTTTGCCTTTTGTTTTCATCTTGTCTCATGCAGCTTAGTTGTCCTATAATGTCATCTGTCATATACTTTACAATTAATTGATCTGTCTTTGTTCACCGTATATGTGCAGTTATATTAGTCATTGCGCAATGAAATGCTTCTGCGTGGTGTTAGGTAAAACAACATTATTGGACCATCAACAGTATGGCATCCCCCTTCAACTAATCTCTTTGATGTATTGGCCTCCCTCACGGGCCTTGTCTACGAATGCGAGCGCGTTTGTGTCGACATGTAGATTTATAGAAAGAGGAGCACACACTGTGTTCTGAAGTGAGTCTCTGTTTTATGGACTATTGCACAGCGATAACACATCGCCTAAGCAGGCAGTGCATAAATCCAGACGGCCTCCTCTTCACTATGCTTTTGCTCCCTGAACGGCCAAGCTCTCTCTGCATTGTTTACTGATCCTTCTCTGCCACTCAGATAATGAAGATAAATCACAGACACGCAAGCCTACTAGAAAATGCCTGACATGTCCTTGTGTTCTCATGGATGAGCGGTGTTCCATTTGTAATCCATCTCCTGCCAACGACGAGGAGGAGACGAGCTGGTGGCTACACATTGTAGTCGCAAGACAGAGTAGGTCTCCCAGCATAGAGCAGATCGTGTCCATCTGGAACCTCTCTCTCTCTCTGTTTGACTGGGGTAAATATAGACTGTTGGTTTTAGCTCAAGGATAAACACAGATGTTGAAGAGGCCTTTTTCTGCTAAAGGTTGGCCTGCATCCTCTCCCTGGTCAGCCTTTGGTAACTGACGAGAAAGATATTGCGAACAGCAAGTAGCGATACCCTGGCCTGGTGTTACAATCCACCCGCAAAGCACTCAAACAGGCTTATTGGACTTGGCACAAGGCATTTAAATGGGTTGAAGTAGATGTTGAGCTACAAAGGCTTTGGACATCCCCACAAATGTTTGTTTTCACATGCCTGTTTGTGGCTGTTCACTTAGATTTTTTCGTATTTATTTTTTTGTAAAAGAGAGCCGCTCTTCGGTGTTGATATTGCAACAGCCAGTACTTGACCCAGTCAAGAGTTCTGGCGAATAGCAGCTGGAGATAGATTTAGTAGGCCTACTTGAGATTAAACTATGGTGTCTGTTGAGGCAGACCTGGTATGTGGACCCTTAGACCTATAAGACAATATACCAGGCCTGTCATCTCTGAATTCTCACACTGCATGGTTGCATGGTGTGGTACGATAACTGTGCAGTAGATATCATCCTGGCTTGCGGCTTAGAATGGGTTTTCAGTGTGGCAAGAACTCACAGACAACACTAGCACAAATCATGTTTGCTAATCTCCAGGGAAGGCCCTTTGTTCTAGAGACTTCCAAAGCATTCAGACATGCATCCATTAATACGAATTGTCATGCGGCTGAGAGAGGCGGGCGCCACTTTGCTGTTTGATGTCGGTTTTCCCTCTTTTCCTGCTCTCCTTTCTTCCTCTGTCTGAGGAATTGAGTTTCTCTACCGCTTTGACGAGAAGAGCTCTGCTGCCATGTTGTTACACCTGCTTCAAGTCTGTCCTAAACTGAGTCTTCACACACAGAGACATGGCTGACAGTTGCTCTGGTTGTGTGGGAGTGCGTGTGCATGTGTGCACACACACACACACACACACATATACACATGGTGCTCTTTCACAAAGGTGCTCTGTCATATCTCACCAAGGGACAAATGTTCTGGAAAAAGTGTGAAATTGTCCAGGAAACGATAAGGAAACAGCTGATTCCATCTCTTTCAGTTTTATGGAGCATATTATCTATACTGGCCCCTAGCACGTGGGCATGCACGTCACAGGTATGTCAAGTCTTATGACTTGTTTTACCTGTTGAAATCTGAACCTGGGTGACGCTGGTTGTCTCAACATTTTCAACAGACTTAAAGTAACATCTGTAGTAAAAACAAGTAAGTAAGATGTGTGTAGCTGAAGAAGCTTATGACATAATAGAGATTGAAGCGTAAACATTAGTGGCTCCGCTATTCACGTGCACGAGAAGTTGGACGATACACGAGCGCATTACGAAATCTCACTTTAAGACTGCAGCAGTAATACAACTGTATCATGTCTGCTGAAAGCAAATGTTTGCTAATTATATCTTACTGTATTTATTTCCATAGTTTAGCCTAGCAATAAGCTAGTTATGCTACGTAAACAAACTTAACACAGGGAACCCGACTGAATTTCATCCATCCATCCATCTTCATCCGCTTATCCGTAGTCGGATCGCGGGGGCAGCAGCTCCAGCAGGGGACCCTAAACTTCTCTTTCCCAAGTCACTTTAGCCTGCTCTGACTGGGGGATCCCGAGGCGTTCCCAGGCCAATGTGAAGATATAATCTCTCCACCTAGTCCTGGGTCTTCCCAGAGGCCTCTTCCCAGCTGGGCGTGCCTGGAACACCTCCCTAGGGAGGCGCCCAGGTGGCGTCCGTACCACCTCAACTGGCTCCTTTTGACGCAAAGGAGCAGCGGATCTACTCAGAGTTCCTCACAGATGGCCGAGCTTTTCACCCTATCTCTAAGGAAGACGCCCGCCACCCTCCTGACAAAACACATTTTCTTCCGCTTGTACTCGTGATCTTATTCTTTCGGTCATGACCCACCCTTCATGACCATAGGCGAGGGTAGGAACGAAAATTGCCCGGAAGATCGAGAGCTTTGCCTTCCGGCTCAGCTCTCTTTTTGTCACAAAGGTGCAGTAAAAAATGATCTTACATTTATGAATAATATATCTAAAAAGGATACATTTGGAATCTGTATCGGCCAAACAAATCCAGATGGGTGCATCCCCTAGCTGCTACAACAATCATGTACTAGTTTTAATATGTGTGATTGGCCACTTGTGTTACGGAAGATTGTGAGAATGTGAATGCAGGTACTTCCTTGGCTACCGTACCGATGTTGCTGCACTCCCCAGTATACTATGCCACTATAGCCACTGGTTTGGTTCGTATAGGTGTGACTACTGACATTACAGCCATGAGCATCAATAGAGAACATTAAACTGTCAAATTTATCTAATTTAATGTTTGCTTGTTACATCTACCCTTTTCCTAGTTATCCAGGATCGTAATCCTCTGCCTGCCTGAGGAGAAAACGATTTAGGCTACTCGCTCTGTTGTAAAGAGGGAGGACCGTTCATTTGAAATGGTTCGTTTGAGTGCAAAAGTGGAGCGGACAGCGCCGCTTAAAACAACTTTCATCGCACTGATGAAAATACTTAGACAATTTTGTTGCACTTAAAAAAAAAAAAATTCTGGAGCCCTGCGTCATATGTAGAGATTAGAGATCCGTCGATTGATCGGCTGGTGACCGGAGTTTTGACTTAGATGGGCTGAATGCCGGTCATAGCTGGTCAGTCTAAATATTGCTGGTTACGTTAACGATCATATAGCCTACACAAGCCTATAACATAGCCTATACGCTGAAAGAAAGACGTTAAGACGTAGGTAGGCTACTCAGTAAAATTGGTTTTAATTAACATAAGAAATTCACAATTTTAACATCAATATCTTTTAAAATAAGTCATGGAGAGAGAAACTATTTGCATATTATTGTTCATCTCACTGAGTGACGTGGCTTATTTAAATCAAGTGGAGGTTGTTGTTGGTGTGTGGTGAAAATGAGTCATGGCTGGCCTGGCCGAGGGTGTTAAGGAATGCAGGAACCTCTTTAATAAGCAGAAGCAGTCAGCAATGTTAATAAAACACCCTAGGTAATATAGTTAGTGAACCCTGTAAGCGCATGCTGACATATTACGATGTGTAGGCTAACTATAAAGGCTTACTCTTTGTCGTTTTATCTATACTCAGTTTATAATTTCTGTGGGTAGAGGAAGCAGGATCAGCTGTGCTTCAGCAGTGCATGTTGGACATGTGTGCAGTACATTGGGGTGAAACACCAAAACACCACCAGGAAACATGGAGGTTTAGGGTCTACATGTTTAGCCCTTCTGGCCACATCAGGATGCTCGGACCAGAATAGACAACACGCACACACACACGCACGCGCACACACACACACACACACACACACACACACACACACACACACACACACAAACAGTAGGCTAATGCTAGTTGAGTGTAGCGTGTGGTCATTCCACGAATGCAATGTGGCAAATTTTCTTATAGCATATCAAACTGCATTATTTCCCTCACATTTGAAAATCATATTTGGTGCAGGGATGGAGGCAATTTAGCATGTTATTTCCCACAAAAATGTGATGGGTCCTCTTAGTACATAGAGAGGCTATGTTATGCTAACGTGTTGCTGTTGTTATTACTAAGGCAAAGTTGTGTATCATCCACCAAAGCTAGTCTGTGATCAAGACAGAAAGGCGTTGCTATGAAACATGCAACTATTTTGCTTTTGGACTTCTTTTAATCATACAGAAGGAGAGGGAGAGTCCCTCTCTCCACATGGGCCAAACATCTATTTGCTTTTCCAGTTAGCCATTGCTGTTCCTGTCCCTCGGGAGCAAGACAGAAAGGGATGGAGGGGAAGCAGCAGCAGAAGCTGTGTGGTTTCACTGACTACATGGGAGAGACAGAGGATGAGACCTTTGAGCTGATGTACCTGCCGGAGAGTAAGGGGTGGGAGGAAAACAAGCAAAGAATGAGGGACAGAGGTGGTGCTTCTTTGGGGGATAGGGGGTAAAATGAGAGACTGTCCGGCCCGGCCCAACACACCTGTCTGTGATCTCTCCCAGGACTCATTTTTTCCCCACACGTCTCTCCTTCCATCAACCTTGGATAACACCAGTGCACAAAGTCACCACTCGTACCATACATACAATGCTGTTTTCCTTTGGCACAAGCTAATGTGCACACTTGTGTTTGTCACGGGTGAGTGGGGTCTTTTTCCAGCGGTTCCCATGTCTGAATTTGAAAATTTTGGCAGCTCTTTAGGGAGCCTTCAGGCTGTGCCCCCGAATGTCCCCTGTTCCTCTTTTCTCTCTGTCTCAACACTTTAGTTTTTCAGTCGGTCAGCTATTTCACTCTTATTTTTTCTGACTACACTTGGCTATCAAGTTGGTCTAATTCTGCACATTTAATTTCAGTATGACATTGGAACCACACTCTGGATTCTCGCCATGCTTCAAAAGGGAAATGCAAGTTCTGCATGCTTGTTGTGACAGCGCTCTGTGCTGGTGTAGGCAGGGGTTTGTGATGACAGGGGGCCGAGAGAGCAAATTGACACATTTTCTGCTCTACAGCAGTGAGTGGGAAGTAGTTAAGACCTTATATAATTTCAATTTCCAACTGTCATTTTGGACAGACTATTCTCCTTCAAGTTAAATATTCCCTTTTTAAGTTAATACACTTTCTTTTAGATGCTTGCCTAATGCCTATAGATTTGACTGGTTATATCTGACTTGGAGTGGGAAGGTAGGGCAGAAACGTAATATCTGGGTCCCAATCTGACTGGAGTGTTTTACACTAGTTATTTTATAGTGGATTTCCAACTAAATCACGTTAGGACATTTTCTAGCTTTCAAAGCATTCTTGTGTGCTGGCCCCAAATATTAGATTTTTTGGGTATTCGTTCGTTGGTTATGTATTCGATTTAAATATTGTGATTAGAGTATTTGTTTTTTCACATTATGCATGCATGTTTTCCCATTAATCTCTACTGTCTCCGAGGAGTGTAACGGTTCTGAAACCGTTTTAATACTTAAACTATTTTCATTTCAAATTTAGCTCAACACTAGATTAGAACCACTGAGCCTTTTTATAGTGTCAAAACACAATACAAAGCGATTTATAGAATGCATTTGTTCTCATTCATGGTATTAACCCCCATCACTACGATGTTGGATTATGATGAGTCTATTGCCTTTGCTTCTTTACTCAAACGAAACAATGTGAAATAATATCACACTTTATTTAGAAAAATCAATGTCTGTGTGTATCATTTTGCTGAGAAATGACAAGACGCGCAGCGCACACACACACAAATACTGTCGTCTTTGTTACACCCCCACTGTCTCCATATAAACCCACATGTTGAAATGTAATTGCCTGCCCTACACTGTGTCATCAACACAATTGATTGCAATTGGCTCCGTTTGTAAGAAGAGAGCGAGGCTATTCATTCAACACACACTCTTATTGGCTAATACAGGAGGTATATATTGGACAGCTCTGACTGGGTCAATTGACGTGTCAATCAAAGTGGCCATTTTGAGCGCATGGCTATGTTTACATGTGTGCTCTCTGAAGGTAGAAATTGAAGATTACGTCTGTTATACTTCTTAATTATAGTTGAATGTTCTTAATAGAGTTTTTGAGAGTATTCAAATACTCATTTTGAAATACCATCAAGTATTCGAAACCTGTAAAATGGTATTCGGGACAGCCCTACAACGTAGTGTTACCATGGTGTTAGTGCCCAGTTTACAAGTACTGGTCCGCTTTAAATGTTGCCATGTGAACACGAAACAAACCCAAGTAGTAGTTGGGTGCAGTCTTTAGTTTAGAATGTTCAGAAAACCAACTATCTGTCCAAATTGCCCAGACTATAACTGACAGGACAACTCTGACCTTGGATAATGCGACGTGAAAAAGGGTAAATAAAGTCGAGACATTACGGTAGGCTACTATCGCAGTTGGAAAACTGCTTGCTGCTTATGGCGAGTTGGGTTCTCTCTTAGAAAAACTCTGCTTTATTTGCGTTCCTACATAAAGGAACTATGGATAAATGTAGTGAGTAACAAATGGACAGTTTTGTGCGCTAACATTGTACACAGTGAGTTGTCAGGAGAGCACCCTCATATTGCTGTTTGTTGAAAAACTGAGCAGATTTTCCACAACTCCACCCGACCCGACTGGACATGTCAGACTCTTAGGAACTCCAACCAACACCTACTGACTGCGCACACTGATCCAACAGTTGGCATTGGTTGGAGTCGGTCGGCGTTTGTCTTGGCAGTGTGCAAGCAGCTTTAGACAACAATCAAGGATTGAACACGCCTTTCACAGGGTGGTCATTATCAACCACAATAATTCTATGTTCGAGCTGCCTCTGTTGGTCCAACACCTGTAAACCCCACTGCTATCATTACATTTGTGATTTAGGCTATAATCATAAAACCAACAAGCACAGATGATCACAACCACTGTTCTGTATTGGAACCATATGCTGGTTAGTGTGGCTTTGCAATAGGCTTAGATTTACTTTGGTAATAAATACACAGGCTGTTGAAAGAAGACTTGTTGTATGCATTATCGTCATTTAACTTGCCAGAAAAGCTAAAAAAAAAAAAGTTAATATGACCTAGAAAAGACACAATGCTGCTATGCACTGAAAAAAGCCACACCTTTTGCGCTCAGCACAGACAAGCCCTTCTTTATAGTTTCCTCTGAATAGATTACAGCCATTCACCTGAGTCTACCACCTGCGTCTTTTACCATGCTTGAATAGGTGTGTGTGTGTGTGTGTGTGTCTTTTATTCTTTGCGTGTTTGTCGTTTTGGTGCATGAAACCAGGAAAATGCCTTTGGAATTGCTTGTGTGATGCTGTTTAGGTTTAATGTCTGATTGCTTGCTACATTCTTTGCCTTTTTCTCCCAGTCTCAGTTTGTACAATGTCTCTGTAGCCCAGTGTTACAGCTTGGTCTCAATGGGCCTACTGTTCTCCGTATGCTCCAGCTAGCTGTAGCCCTGCTGGCAGGCAGACTGTTTGGTCTGCAAGGGGCCTGAATACAATTCTGAAGCTGCATTGAAGTTGCCAATTTCTTACCATAGTAGTGACACTGTATGTGAATTGCATGTGTGTTGTGTTGTGCATGCTTTGTAGGTGACAAGCAGATCTAGAACCGTAACGGAGTTATTTAAATGGAGAAAGTGCGGGCACAGCAGTCTGTCTGTATTTGTGAAAGTCCTTGGTAAGGGAGATGTGGGGGTCACACATCGGGCGAGGTGTGAGAGAGGACTAGAGCCTTGTAAAAGAATGCCATGTTCCTTTGAGGCAAGCAGTTCTGGGGAGTTCTCTACAACCGTGTTGCCACATGAAAGTCCATGTTTTGGTGCGTGCCACTTCCAGTTAATCTGTCTTAACTGTCTACGTCTGCTGTGGAACCCTCGCAGACTGGCAGACAGGCAAGCAGGGTGGAGGAGGGGAGAGCAATTATGAGACTCGGGGGTTGCTTTAACCCACTTAGCACACCATCTCAGGGTCTCCTGCCAAAGCGGTTCGCCTAATGCTTTTAATCCTCTTCCCCGAGACTGCCAATATCTTGCCGCTTGGCGCGTCTCTCTGGCCTTACTGCCTAGAAACGTGATCTAGATGTGGGGTTTTTCTGTCTGTCATCATTCTTGGGTGTTTGCATGTGTGCGTTGACGGGCCTGGGCACGTTTTCGAAGAATCGCTGTGTGTGTGTGTGTGTGGTGGGGGTGGTACTGTATACAGCGTCCCCGGGCAGATTCCCAGTCATAAACACCACAGCGGGGCTATAGGTAGTTTGAACTGTGCCTCCCTGTTTGTCCCAGCAGCATTCACAGGCGGGCAGCCCTGTTTGTTTAGCCCCCGCCAGAGATGCCCTCTGTCCCATGGGTGTGTCCACGTTACAGTGTGAGCCCGCCATATTTATGTCCAGCTGGGCTCCCTGGTTTAATAACACGGGCTCATAATTCCACGTTCCTGGAATTCTTTCTGCCCCCCCCTCTGTTATTCCACACGCGTGGTTGGGTGCTACGAGGCTGAACACAGCACTGTGTTGACCCCACCTCACCACCAATGAACAGTACAGTATATGCACCCAGCACTTTCTCTCTCTCTCTCTCACTGGCTAATTGTTGTGCGCGGTGGATCGGCAAAATTGGCCCATGCGATGCTTTTAGGTTGGAGTGCCGCTCCGTATCCTTTGTGTGCAAGTGTGCCAGAATGTTTCCTCTGCTGTTGGCACTTGGAGCTGCAACATAGATCGAGAGAGGGGGAGATAGAGATGGAGAGCAGGAATGGAAAAAGGGCAAAGTGAATGCTGATTCACTGGCAGGCCGGGGTGGGTTCAGAGTATCAGCCTTGTCACAGTCAGTTTATGTCAGACCCACACACACACACACACACACACACACACACACACACACACACACACACACACACCAATGCCCCCTTTTCTGAGCAGCGTGAGCATAGATAGTCACAGCAGAATCGGGGTCAACCATGCTTTCTCATCATCTTCTATGAACCCACTGTCTCTGCTGCTACTCTGCCGTTTCTCTCCCTTTTCTGTATTTTTCAGCCCCTTTATTTCCCTCCACCATCTCATGTCTCTATGCTCTTCTCGGTTCCTTCGTATGCTAATCAGGGGAACAAGATAGGGTGAGATGTATAATTAACAATGGCTGATTCCTCCAATGAAGGATCGAGCTGTGTGTGTGTGTGTGTGTGGAGGGAGTGGTGTAAGTTTGCAGAGAATGGTGTACCGTGAGAGAAACAAATTGAGCGTTTGACAGAGGGGATAATTGACGGAGCCTGAAAAGACAGTGACACAAGCTGAAAGTGGTCGTCCTGCTTTTGTATGTTGTGTCTGCCAGTCCAAGCCACTTAGTCATGGCAGAGCCCCGCTATCAAAACAGACAAAGAGGGAACAGTACTGTACAGTGGTATGCAGCCTGGCCCTGTGTAGGTGTAGACTTTGATGCGCTCGGGCATGCATAAAGGCTGCATAGCAGCATCTGATTGGAGACCCTCAGCCATCCATGTATGTCTCTGTTCTCTGGTGGAATTAACCCTCTGCATTGCTGCTGTTGAACATTCCTGCTGCTGTCCTAACTTATTATAATACAAGACAATCAGGGCACTCTTTTATGACTAATTCATGACTAACTCAAACAGTAGCCCATAGTATGTCCCATTTTTGTGGCTTGTTTAAGAAAGGTGGGCAGGTGATTTGGAAGGCTTTTCAAAACCAGCCCTCTGCATTTTAGGGGAATACTGCATCCTGCCTATATGCCTGCCTTGTCTCGGCCTGATTGGACAAACAGATGGCCCTGTGTGTGCCAGGATAGCCCAGGGAGGGCTCGGTCCAAACAGATTCGTTGCAATCTAGGCTCTTTGCGACAACTACTGCTCTACTCACACCTGGGACTAGTGATATACATTTCTCTACACAGTACAGAATATTTCTTATCTTGTTACATAATATAATTTATTCTTGTGGCATTCTGTTGCAATACACTAGATCGCCTCCAGGTAAGTCTGCCTCGGTCATCTTGTTGAGATTGTGTATTTTGCTCAAGGGCTCCTCGTCAGAGTATGCTTGCAGATCCTGGGGAGTTTGAAGTCCACAAGGCATGCTTGCTTTCCCACAGGAGAGGCTTTAGAATGGGGTCACATACTGTAGCCTAGTTCTGCATGACACATTAAAGTTTGCCTTAGAATGTCATCTTTATCTAACATGTGTTGTCCAGATTAATTTAATCCAGGCACTGCCTGAAGCACTGTCCTTCTTTGTGTTGGTCTGGACCAGGCTAACTAATGTGGAAGTGACTGTTTTTAGAAAAGGCTCATCATGGTTTTCGATGTTTTCTTCAGACGTTGGAGCTGGATTCCACAATGATGTGGTGGAACACAGAGGCAGCCATCCCACAGTCAATATTTGCTTTTGTGAGTGGCTGCCCTCTGGCAGGATAACAAACTAAAGCGGCCCGACAAATTTAGCTTGAGACAGACATTGAGGTAGCAGTGTCTCGTTTGAATCCAGAGTTGTGGCCTTGGCTTTACTGTTGCCTCTAGCTACTTAGTTTCAGCCACACTGGTTGAATATCCACTATATACAGTGTGTGTGAGTGGCACCTGTTCCTAATGTTCTTTAGGTCTGTGTTTGAAGAAGCATTATAGCAAACCACAGCTCTGTGGTTAGTGTGTGGCTCGTGCAAAAGGTTTACAAGCCAGCCTAGAGTGTGTCGGTACTGCATAGATGAGTTTGTGTAGCTTAATTGTGACACAAACTGCTTGGACACACAGGCAATCCAGTGAGCCGTGTCCTCTGCTGTTTACTTGCTCCATGCATCTGGGTGGGGGGACACCTTTGGCACTGGAGGTGTAAACGAGGTGCTGTAGCAATAGAAGGCAGTAAAGGTGAACAGTGTGTTTAGGGGTAAGTGTGTCCCTGCTTCCGCAGCACATGGGCTACATAAAGAGCCATATCAAGACCACACTAGTCTCATTAGCTAGATATGCCACAGATGGGAGACACCCGCTTCCACGCACATGCACACTCCACCGAGAGTGTATTTTTCGCAGAGTTTATCCAAGGTCTCTATTGAAGCGTTAAACAGTGTCTGGTATCGAACATGAGACGTTGCCCAGCATTCTACGGCAGTAGAGCTGTCATGACCTACATAAATGCCCAAGTGTCTTGTGTGTACTGTATGCCAAGTTGTAATGCTGTGCATTTGGCTGCGGATAGACTTGTGCATCTTAGTCAGTTAGACAAATTGTGTATATTACTAGAAGATCTAGTTGCGGTATGAGTCATTGTGTAGTGAAACCTGACTGCCTTCTTTCTTAGACATTCTCTTTTATTAAACTTTTTATTTTTTGCTGGTGCAATGGGGTTGTATTTCCTGTTTGGCCAGGAGTTTTACCAACCAGCGTCTTCACTTTGTTTAGGGTTGACTGTTTCAGCTGTTGGAATCTGTTTACATTGAGCTGTTCCTTATCAGTGATAGTGGACACGCAATGTCCACTGTCTAATGGTAGTGTTATGTGCATCACTGATGCTGAGATGTTAAGTGGTTCTTTACACTTGTGTTTGAATTAATATTTTCTATTTCATAAATTCAGGCTCCATCCATCTTCATCCGCTTATCCGTAGTCAGGTCGCGGGGGCAGCAACTCAGGCTCCAATTATACTATTTTAATGTTATGCGCAATTTATCTTGCATAGTGTTCGCACTCAGAACTGATTTGATTGCCAGCAAAAAGAGGGGAATCTTGAGCAGCAAAACAGTTGGTTGTTTTTGTTGACATCGGAAAAACTGTTGATTGAATAATTACATTAAATAAAAACAACATTTTTGACTAGAATGAGTGATAGCTCCAGTTTTGGAGGTTCTGCCGATCTAGACAAGACATAAAAATACTGCTTTTGGAATAAGCTTTAGCCTATGTCAATGACCCAGCCTATAGTCAGCTATAAGCTGATACACTTTTTGGCAAATTCACCAAATATCTCCTTGCATTTCACTAGCTTTTGGTAGGGCCTACTTCTACTCAGCCCTGGCTCTGTAAATAGGAACATAAAGTGGCGAACACAGCTCACAAAAACAAAGTGGCTTGGTATTGGCTTCACAATGCGTTTCAACGTTTCTTTTAGGTTAGTAGGGCAGTAGTTCTAATAATTTAAATGGCCTATATGTCACCTATTTTTGACAGTCACTATCACAGTGACATGTATTCTTATAAACTGTCGTTTAATATCACGTCATCAGTATAGTAGTCATTATGAAGAAAGCTTGTTTATATTGAACTCAATCAAAACAACAACTCTCCTTTCAATGCCATAGGGTGCTCCCTCAGAAGCTCCGCCCCACACATTGAAAACACATTGCCATGGCTAGGATTGTGTGGTGCTGTCTGCACCACTTTGTTTGTGTTCCTTTTTACAGAGGCTATGTATTAACTAGGGATGTGCGCGATTATTCTGTTAAATGCTGCGACCATCGCTAGTCGGCCCCATAAATACTAGTTGCTTAAACTTATTGTTTAATTTTATTTGTTTTTTGAAAGTAGTAGCTCAGTTAGTCTCTCCTGCCTCAGCCTGCACAAGAAACACAAAACAAACTGTTGGCACTGCATGTGGAGTTGGTAGTGCTTGATTTTCCATGCGTTCCTGGTTCCTAGTAGCGAGGGAGTGGGGTCAACTCATGGATGTATTATATGAACTGGATTCGGTACGTAAAAATGGCGACCATTCATTTGAAATAGAAGTGCAACGGAGAGAACTGCAACGTGTACACACGCTGACAATGTTAAGCCTGATTGGGATCATTTTGGAGGTAGCAGAGTCCGTTTAACAGGATGGTGCAGGGAGCAGCCAGGGGACACGGAAAGATATAGTTTAATTTAACTGCCCACATATTTTAATCTTCGAGCCATATGTAATAGAACTGTCGCTACCAGTAGGATAATCTACACCCTGCGTCGCCACCTGCGAGTCATGCAAACAGAGACAACATGACTGTCGTGGTACGGTTAAGACTGGCTGTGACGTATGCTAACTGAAAAATAAGCCACGTAACTTATTTTTTTCAGTGAGATGAACAATAGGCTACTATGCAAATGGTTTTGCTCTGTTTTACTTGCTAGATATTGATGCTCAAAGTGTTTATTCTTTGTATAAAAATTAATATACTGAGTAGCTTACCTAAGACTTGACATCTCTTTGGATACACATTTTAATTTCCACACCAAGAAGAAATGTGTAAGTAGGTTACCGGAACACAGACCGGCCGAAATGTTTTGAAAAACCGCCCGGTTGCCTATCGCGGGTTTTATAGGCAAATACCGTCCGGTTCCGATTGGTGTCCGGTCAACCGGTGCATCTCTAGTGTGATTGCAATGCGACATGGTTATAACAAGTCAAAATTCAGACATGGAATTTTCAGTCATATGTTCCAAAATTAAACGACTACTAGTAGGCAATGAAAACATAGGAAGTCATAATTTAGGGGTTCCCCTTCTGCCCCTCCCATGAGTTCTTGTTGTTTTGTCTGTATTTACACTTTCTGCTGTGCAATGTTACCTCTCACTCACACACACAACCAGATACCTTTTAATCTGGTTTTAAAACTTTTTGAACCCACAAATTGTGGCCACAATAAACCACATTAGTAAGGAAGGGCTCAGTAGAGGTAGCTACGCTTTAATTAAATTATATTTGAAAGGGGGGGTTCTTCTCCAGTTTAATAAAAAGATGGGGTTTTCGGCGGATTTTCTTGGATTGTCACTCAGGCAGGACACATGAAGGCCCGTTCTTGTCTTGCAGAGGACAGAAAGGCGGCTTGGGGCAAGGTATGGGCTACGATCAGATGATTCCAGATGATTCCAATAGACTCTTACATTGGGGGCTTTGTGATTCTGGAAAGGAATATCAGAAATGGGAGCAGCCCACCAGGAAGATTTTCTAGGGAGGCAGGCAGTAGTTGGCCCCGCTCATCTGGAGGGAGACGAAGAGACGGTGGGAGAGGCCGACATGTTTGTAATGTCCTCCAGTAGCCAGTAACCTCCTTTTCCCTGTTGCGCTGCCTCTAGAGTCCCCATGGTAGTGTGACAGAGCCTGAGCCAGAACACCCAAGGACACGCTTGTGGCTAAGGGTGGGGCTCATACTGGGCTCATAAGATCTTTTAGCACGTTGGGTTGTGACTTAATGCTTACAGAGTCTACTGCCCTTAGATGGTTAAACCGACAGCTTTATTTCACAATGTGGATTGAGAGTCTTAAATAAGGCAATATTCTATTTGGATTAAAGCTGCTAGGTAGGATTTGAGAGTTGCAACGAGAGTGAAGTAAAAATAAACAAAATGGCAATTTATTTGAGAGAAAAAAAAAAAAAAATTCTGCTCCTTTCTTTTATAGGCTGTTGGTCTGCCAAAATGCCATTGAGCTGTGTGCGCATATTCATGATGTCATTTACAGGCTAGGTAGATTTGCAAGACCGATCAAGGAAAGCGGACCCTCATTGGTCAGAATTCTAAAAAAAGTTTCCAGACTGTCTGTCTGGATATTTCACTTATAAGCCAATCTTTGAACCAGTCCACTTTTACATTAGGTTGGCGTGGGTCGTTTGTTACCCTTCACCCTATCTGAGATCTCAGGAGCAATAGTTATGGTGAAGACACATGAACCAGGATCATAGCTTTGTATGGTCAAGCCACAGCCATGGAAAGAGTTACTCCAACGGAAGGTCCAAATTTTCAACGATCACATGGTTCATGGAGAGGCTAAACCTATGGCAAAAAAGTTCCAGGATATGCTTGGCGGGCAATTTGAATAAATATATCCATATACATACACACACACACACACACACACACACACACACACACACACACACACTCACACACGCGCAGATCTATAACTTCATTTTTTTGTAATTAGTAGTCAATAAATACACAGCTTTACATTTAAATTAGAATTTAGTATTTAGTATTATTAGTATTAACTTCCGGGAACTATTTTGAGGCTCCACGATCTGCCATTGCTGTAAAAAAACAGTCCATTGGTCCATTGGAGATGACGCGACTCTCTCTTTACATGGCTCTGGGACAACCCTAGAACATTCTGGAAGTCCATGTTAAGCTTGTGCATCGGGTCAAGTCTTATGCCATGAGCATAGGAAGCCCAGAGAAAATTCCATGACGTATTTGTAAAAGGAATATAGTGTTTGGGGAACCGCTATTAAAGATGCACATGCTGCTACTTATTTAATTCATAAAATATTTAATGTATTAATTCTTGTTTAGTTTTTCAACATTATGGCTGGTCCTTTCAGTTCTCGAATAACAAAATCCACGAATCCCCCTGTTCTTATACTGTATTTCACAGAAGAGGAACTTCTGTGACTCAGGTTCGACTCAAGTAATTGTTCACCCCCTTTTTCTAATGTAGCGTCAGTGATTCATGGGACCTTACTGTTTTACATCCTCCAGCATAAATTGCAACAGACCTGTGTCTTTCCCACGTTTGTTTGCTCCAGCCCACAGACCTTGATAGAAATCGTGTAACAGCACGTTTACTGTCTACACAGGCTCTGAAACCCCCAGAGGAGTCCATCATTTCACAAACCTCAGAGGAACAAGCGGGCACCATTATCTCTGCTATCACGCCACCGTGCTACACTCTCTAATGGCAAAGCTTATCTTCTAACTATACGCTGATGGGTGGATGAATCTGCTGCGACATTTTCAAAAACACAGCTCAGGAAATACACAACGCCTTGTTGCCTATGTGTATCATTACTCCTTCATCTTATAGCAGTTTAAGCCATCAAATGACGGACAAGACCATGCCAGAACGGTTTCTGGCCCTGAACATTGGCCTCCACATCGTGACAAAGGCCTCTTATTGGAGACACTGACAGAGGCTAAGCTATCTCTGGTGAACATGTCTCTCACACAGACCGAAAAGAATGACCCTAACTACCTCTCCCGTCAATGGCACCATTGAGGGGAGAGAAGGGTTTTTTGAAAGAGACGAGAGAGAAAGAGACACTGGTTATAGTGTCAGAGGCCTTTCTTTTTATGACTGATCTGTAAACCTCCACAACACACATACACACACCTGCACGCACGCACACACACACCCCCAAGTCCATTAGGCTAAAACTGTGCCTTGTTGCCCATTGTTGATAAGTAATTCAGTCAGTTGAAGAATAATGGCAGCAATATCTGTCCTCGTTAATCGTTTAAAATGGCAATTGCAACCACCACTCCTTGATCATTCCAAGAAGGCCTAATTGCACTTTGAGTGCTGTTAAAGTCAGTGTTTGGTGAGGAAGCCAAGTCATGGTTGGCTTGACGCTTGCCGTTGTTGATTTATCGGATATTAAGTGTACACATTTTCTGTGACGACTCTACATTGAACAGGCCAAGAGGCTTGGATAACCACATCTAATTTGAACTGGAATGGCTTAATAATGACACGTTGTCAGATCTCTGTCAGCTGTGTTCTTATGCAAGCATTCAGTTTCTGCCAGTGTTTTAATTGTTCTGCTGTAGCTGGCCCTGTTCTTTCCTCCTCCTTCCTCCTCCATCACAGGCTAACGGTCTGCGTCTTCACTCCATCTCTGCTTCTGCCAGATCCCATCTCTGCCTTGCCGTCTTTGGCTAATTTCTGTGGTGGCACTGATTGTAGATCATCTGTTTTTAGCACATTGGACTTAGTGTGCTTTAGGTGTTTCTGATTGAGCTTTAAGCTGTACCTGACCTCAGTTCATCTAGTTCCTAGAAAGCCATGACTCCTGTGACTATGCTTGCCTACAAGACCAGAAGGCAGCTGAAAAGGCTGTGTGGGGAAAACAAAGAGCAGGGACGATGTATGCAGCGGATGACAAGATAAAAGGGTGTTCCATCTGTACAAATGGACGACTCGAATGCTAGCTAGCGTCACTCGCCAGCTGGTGTGCCAAAGTGAGCAAGACTCCCCACGGGCTCCTGGCATGCTGGTCAGAACAGTAGCTGACCAGGCTGCAGACCGACTGACGCACATACAGCAGGCATGCATGCAGACAAGAGGAGGGTCAATATAGAACCACACTGCCCCATTGCAGGTAGTGTTTGATTTCATTGAATGCGTGTTTTGATCTGCACCGCACATTCCAGAATATGGTTTCCAACGGATACATTCTAAATATAGCCGCTCTCTTCCTCCCCAAGCACTGCTCCTCTCGCCCCCTGTCTCACTCCCAAGAGTCCATGTCCTCTTGAAGTCTCCTCATCATCATTTAGCCTCATTAGGCTGTCACTGCAGTGATACAGTTACAGGAACCGGGCCAGCCCCCCTACTGGCCTGCTCTCACTTCCTCCATCTCGCTGGTAATGTAAACGGCTTAGTTAGCGTGCTGATTGACAGCAGAGGGACAGCCTGCTTTTAATAAATGTTTCACTGTAGTGTGACTCCACAGAGGGCCAATTAGGGCCCTTTGTCACCCGCCTAGGGCAGCTACATGACCTTGGCCGGAGAACCAGCCATGGCATGCCTTCTTTTGAACTGACACCACTGATTATAAACCCTTGAAATATAATCAACTGATTTATTTTTTATTTTATTGATTTATTACTCACTCTAGTCCATAATCTAATCAAATTATAGCATGCTGTTTTCATGAATGGAGAAGCTGTTTCTGGTTTATTTGGGCTAATGTATGCCTGCGGTCGTGTCGTGTCTATTTACCCTTGAGAAGGGCAACGTTTGTGCAAATTGGCTAGTTGCATGCATGCACAGCCATGTTGTCGTGTACACTGAGAAATACATTGTGGGTTTGATCGCTGTATTCATATTGTGTTGATACAATCTTGCAATCTTAAAATTGGACCTGTACGCTCAATGTCGAACAACACATGCTGGGCCATGTTAACCTATGTGAACCTGCAGTAGCTCAATGTTCTCCTCTGGGATGCATACAGCTGGGCTGGTGTCAGTTGTCGCTAGCACGCCGTTTCCGCACACAGGCAAGCGCACACACATTCATGCATACGCATGCAAACACACGCTCCTACTATTTCTCGGGGGTTGTGAGGAGGGCAGCCTGAGGCTAGTAAAAGAGGACAAGTTGGTATTTTTCCCCCTATTGATTCCCTTTGCTACAAGTAAGTAAACTCTGATCAGGCTCAAACATGTTTAATGAATGAATGGCCACCATTTTTAAGTGCCTAATAATGGTCTCTAATACATCCATGGTTGCAGCAACCACTATAATGACCATGACAGGTTATCCAGTTCCTTTTTTACAGACATGCAATCCATTGTGGTACACATGCACGATATGCTGAAAATGGCAAAAACAACAAAATACAGCCATGACCTGTGATATTGTTGTATAGTGCTCAAGGACTATTTCAAGCAAGATTTGCTATGGAAAGTAACTTACAGCTGAGGCTGGGCCATTGCAACCTTGCGTAGTTCTTCACAACCTTCAGGAACAGTTTAGTTGGTTTTGTGTCTGACTGCATCGCAGCGTGCCAGTCAGACGTTGTAAAGACCTTCCTGTCGTTGGCTGAAGATCAGAGGATAAGAAGAACTAGCTGGTAATCACTGGAAACAGACCTGACGCCGCACGTCACGCCTTGGTGAGCAAGAAGAACGGCTTTGTGTTGGGAAACGGCTGTGTGTACAGTATGCTTTACCACATTATGTCATGCTACTGTATATGCCACTACAATGCAGGCCTAGACTTGACGTCTAATGGAGAGCTCCTCTACGTATTTAAGAAAAATTAAGGTTTAAGTACCTTCCTTCAGACTGCATTACCGTAGCATAACCTTAATCATTCGGTGAAAGTGTCTACCCTCCATTCCAAGCATCCTGCTTATGTCATTATGTCATCAACTAACTACACAGCTGGACCTCAGGCTTAGCATCGGCTTCATATTGAGTTCTTATCGCAGAAAATCATATAATGCTGGGAATATAAAGGTAATTGGATGTTAAATGCCTGACTATATTGTGTTATGGACTCATGAACAAGTAACAGATGTTTGTATACCAGTGGTGTATGCTAGCCTGGTGTAACAAGATGCATAATTCACATTGTGAATAGGGTTTGGAGTGGACTGATGTAACATTTTACTGCAATAGTAGGTAGTCTGGTACCAAACATCGCCATAGTATTGATTGATGCAGTCCTAGTCTGACCAAATAGATAGCCGATTGGTTCCTATCTGCCATTTTGTCCGTCAAACAATACTTAACGCCTGTCATCCCATCAACATCTCAGTTAAACTTTCAATTAAATTAGCGTAACTTTATGAACATTCAGTTCTTACCGGTATTTTCTGAAACCTAGAAAACTGTAGCCTATTCGATGGATTATTTGGATAAACTGAAAGATCACGGTGGTACATCCAAACACATAATGTGCATTTTAAGGTAATAAACATATGTTGTGCTCGCTACCACACCGGCATCTCTCTTTTTTGCTCTTATCACTCGGCGTTCTGTATACCGACATGCTATATTATATTATTAATTCCTGCCGCTATATTCGGTCAGCTTGGAACAATTTCACAAATATCAAACAAATATCATTCATAACACTACTTTTGTAGACATATATCTATATAGGCAAGTTACCAGCGACCCAGCGATAGGCTAAGGTTTTATTTATTTTTTATTATTAAATACCGGAACTTCATGAGAAGCCGAAACCATAGCTATATCCTACGGTTTTCCCATTATTGCTGACACTTTGTTGGCTGTATAGAGTTTATGAAAGTCTTTAAATATTGTCTCTGATGTTATGGACATCTGTCTGACAGAACCCCCCCCTGGGCGTGGCTAACTCTCCTAGCGAAATGTCTTTTCGAAACACACTTCACGACTTCATCATCACACTTCTCCACCCCCATTGGCTGATTAGTCCGCCACCCACCAGGCTGGCTGTGTGAACGCTAATGCGAACAGGGTCTCTGGACTACATCTCAATCTCATAACTATGTCAAGATTGTCAAAGAGAACCAGTCCTGTGCATGTACAAGACGTAGTATGGAGATCGCTAAATCCAAAGCACGTTTTTGGAGAGGTGCGCGTCAGGCTACGGCGGAGCTTTGACACAGAAGCCTAAGTCAGCCTTGATATGTTGTCTTTAGGAATGGGAATGTATTCCTTTGAAATGTGTGCCTGCTGCAGTGCTTGCATGGTGTGTGGCTGGCTATTGGCAGTCAATGTCTCTGCTACTGGGAGCAGAGAGGCTGGGCTCTGGGACTGCAATAGGATAATACCTGTAGGATTTTATTTAACACTGTGTGGCAGTATCATTAATAGGACACCTAATTTGTGTCTGTAAATACCCAGTGTTCCAAGAAACATTGCCTTTGGTTTTTCTGTGTCTTGCATTTGAGTGCTGAGTGGTTCACATTGCTCTATGCTCCTGCCCCTACAGCCGTGCTTCAAACAACCGTGAGCTGATGGTGGATACCTTTCCTTGTGAAGGTGCTGAGCCTGAAGAGAAAATCTAGGACCGTTCCATTTTAATAAATGAACAGGGGGACAGCTGGAAAGGCCTGAAGCCGCCGCAGTGCATTTCTTAGACCAATGAGCTTACCGTGGCGTCTCCATACCTTTTTGTTTTGTGCAGTGTTATTAAACCCATGTCCTTGATGAGGTTTATTGTCTGTTTCATATCTACACCAGCCCCTTGTTTTCATGCATGTTCTCCATTCATCTCATTGGACGCTTCTATTTTGCTCCCTCCTGTCCTTGAAAACCTCGCTTCACTCTTATCTGGTCCACATATTGTTTTTCCTTCACTACACACATACACACGTTCTCTCTTAAGGGTGGGGAGAAACCTCCACTCGCCCTCTGTGCGGTGTGTGTGTGTAGGTTTTCTAAGCTAGCTGCTGCAGTGACACAGGTAGCGCCGTAGCAGTCTGTGTGTCTGCGTGCGTGGGTGGGTGATTGGGGGGGGCTACGTGTTGTTATTTACCGCTCTGCACTCTGGTGTGTCCAGAATGCCTCTGGCCCACCGCCTACATTATACGTCTTCCTGTCCATATGCCCTCCCGTTCCCATGGTAACCGGCGTCGGTATGGCAATCGAGCTGCCACAGCAGCATTTCTAGTGGTTGTTGATGCGTGGATATGTTTTGCTTGTGTTAAATGTAAATTGTCGTCGCGGGTATAGGGTATCCAGAGAACCTCTAAATATTTTGTATTAGCATTTTGTGAATATCAAATTATTCCATATTATATGGGATTTCCATGTGTTATGTAAATAAAACCTGTAGAGTCTACCCTTTTTAGTGTACTGTAGTCCAATACATTCCATTTACTTTAAATTGAAGACATACTTTGTACATATGTATGGTGTTATACATATTGCATATTGCCATGGGTGTCCTGGATAGAGCAAATGCCTCTAATTACGTTTTAGCAGATCTATTATGTATTCATAGCCTACATGAGCATCCCATTACAATAACACATATTTTACTGTTTGAAATGGCATGATTAGACTGGCTGATGAATGACCCATAATATTCCAGGAAGCCGGTCTCCTCCTCTGTTGCCATGTTAATGAACACGGCCGCAGCAGGTAGCCCTACTGGAGGACACACAGCCACACGTTTCTGTGACGGCCAGTCAAGGGAACACTGCCCCTCCCTTCACACACACACACACACCCTGTGCTCCCATTTCCATTCAAATGAGATCCTCAGTGAGGGTGGAGATGGAAGGGAGGGCAGTGAGGGAGCGTAGAAAGGGATGAATGTGTCAGCGGTCTCTTCTCTCCCCCACCTCCCCCCATCTCCAATGTTGAAGCATGAATCCTGTCTCTTCACTGACATGTTTACTTATTACATAGGCTGGATCACAATGGATGTTTTCTCGAAGACATGCTTGATAATTAAACAATTAACACCATATAATTAAAGGCAATTACATAATTTTTGAAAATCCAGCATACTAACTGAATATTGACACTCGCTGGGTATGTAAAAAATAATATGCATTGCTACTATTGCAGTGTTTAGCCTATGTAATCCTACATGCAGGTTTTTTCACTCAGGATCATTTTTCACAGCTGGCATTAAGAGAATGCAGTTGCCTGTGTTTACCTTGCAAATGTTGCCAAACATACCAGACTGCTCCCAGATGTGGCTGTGTACAGCTTCCAGATAAATTGATAATTTAAATATTGTAAATGTAAGATGCACAGCAGCTCCAACTAATAATCTGCACTTAAATATGTGCTGGCAGTAGAACTTAATTCATTTGAAAAACCACATGACTGTATAATACTACATCTAAATGATGTGAAACACCAAAGCATTGCTATGCTACTGTATGCTTAGTGTGTATGGCAAATGAACACCAGGGGGGCTACATGATGGCATAATGAATGTGCTTTGACAAACCTTTAAACTAACTTGGGGGGAAAACATCTATTTTATTTTCTTGAATTAAGAAAAACCTAAATGGATCTAACTCTACAGTGGTACTGACACAGCAAGTGTTCTAAATTATTCATGATATTTGACTTGTGAGGTAATCCGTCTTCAAATCATAATACAACGCTATTGTAAATGGTAAAATCGTAGGCTTGCCTGCAGAGACTCATCCGGACACATTATTTCTCTACTCTCTCCTGCCCTGCCTGGCCCAGCTATGGAGAACGCTTTTCTGTTTTAGAAGTAAAGTAAAAGTAATTACACTTAAAGTAGGATTTGCATCACCCTACTAATTTGGTCTCACCACGTGCCTCATGAGAGTCACCGTATTCAGAAACGCTTGTAATTAGCTTGTTAGAGAGAGAGATTATCACAGGACTTCTGCTACAGTACAACTAGTTGTAAAGTTGGGAGTAGTAGTACAACATACTAGAACTGTTTTGGTCAATTTGAATGATGTAATAGAATTCTGGTTGTGAAGTTTCACTTATTGTTCTTCGCTTGAAGAGCTTTGGTTCAGTCAAGTGAAGCTGTAATTCCATTCAGACTCTGCAGGCATTGTTGATCCCTGTGCCTCTGCCATACCCATGGAACTGTAGGAAGACACAGCCTCCAGTGACCCCTATCCAGTTGGTACTCCACTAGAGAGAGGCTGGCGCTGTTATGCTGCTGGGGAGCGGGGACCTGCATTGATCAGTATTGATCGGGACTGGAACTGTAATTTGTCAGACAGTGATGTGACTCTGCCTCAGGACACACCATCAATATGGTGCCTACTCGAGTCCCTCCCCCATAACCCCCCCCCCCCCTTCCACCCATTCCGTTCCTTTAAGGCCCTACCCCCTACTCCGACCTCAGTCACTTAGCATGATGGCCGCATCAAAGCAGTGCACCTCCGTTACTCTTCTGCACACCTATTTCAGCCTAGGAAATGGACTATGTAAGGGGAACATGTCAGGAAACAAAAGAGGAACCAAATCCTAGGCTACGCATTTTACACATTAATATATGCTAGTCATCAGCTAATGTTGTGTTTTTGGGTGTGGTTCGTGGCTTGCGGCGTGGCTCGTCGACAACTATGTGTCTGTCTGTGCGTGCATAAACTGCTCTTAACTACTACAAACCCTTGTAATGGACTGCCTTGAGACACAACAACAATAATAAACCATACTAGCCTATGTCGCAGATTAGCGGCAGAGAGTTAGCTGTGTTGCATTGACACACACCATAATACCCTGCACTCTCACCTTAACAAAGATATGACTCAAACACTGAGACGCAAAGTTCAGCTGTGAACTTATTTGTTTATTATAATATATTCTTACAATATGACATTATCTTTAAATCCAGTACTGTAAATTAACTAGTCTAACTGACTCTTTTTTTCCCCCTCTTCTACTGTTTTGCACTTTTAGAAGAAATCAACCTGATCTCCTGCACTGTGGTCACTGCCCTGTGTCTACATAAACAGACTACGCCCGATTCTCCTGCGCAGCTGCCACTGGAACGAGGTACATTTTAGCCACTGACCTGCAAACCACCTAAGTAGGCCAACACACTGGTTAAAAGAATAATGCCTGTACAGTAGGGCTGTCAGTGCCAGTGAGACCCTGGCCTTAATCTGGAGTTGGTCCCCGGGCGCTGCACAGCGGCTGCCCACTGCTTCCTTGAGGGATGGGTTAAATGCAGAGAAGTAGTTGAGTCAACTACTCACCTATGAAGACTCATAGTAGGGCTGAACGATTAACCGATTTTTAAAAATCCTGTTCAATTAAGCGCAATGTAAATAGGACGACATATTTTACAGGAATGAAGGAAGGAGTTGTGTAGAGAAAGATGTTTATTCACCACTTTAAGAAGTTGCAATAAAGATAGAGCAGTTTAAACCCAGACTGAAACGTGTATAAATACAGAATGTCTGTATTTGTTTCACAAATGCTAGTGCTATTGTTGACTCATGACAACACAATAGCTAAGATATCAACATAACAGTTTTTTCCTCCTAGGGTTGGGCAATTTCTACCAAAGTGGCATTGGACAATTTCTACAGTGAAACAGTGATGGACGATGCCATCGTCGAGGGGAGGGGTGAATCTTAACATTTCCTTAGCCTAAATAATTAAAACTTTAACAGAAAAATGTATGACTACTTACTCCTAATTAATGCCTATCTATAAAATTGTAGTAAAGTAGTAATTAATAAATGACTATAGGCCTACAGTAAATTCTTATGCCCACTCTCCCCTACTCACCCGGCGGCGTCGGCAAACATGGTTGTTCAAAGGTACCACTTTGCCTATCTGGCAGCAAACATTGAGTTTATATCCTACCTAATGAAAGAGGACAGCCACTTCTGAAGTGGCGTGCAGCCAGGATTTGTGGTGTTATAATTTGCAGATGCATCCGCGGAATAGCCTTAACACACAACTGGCCCTACCAAAACAGCTAGCAAACAACCATCATGGTAAGATAGAACAAGTGAGTGAGTGAGCACTAGTATTAAACTGTTTTGTTTAGTTTTTGCTGTTAGCATTACGTTAGCATAATACATTGATTGCATTGCCAGGATGTAAGATAGAAAGCTAGAAATGTGTGATAGATGTACATTACGCATATTATTGACAGCCAGGACAGGAGCGTCTAGCATCCTCCAATACTGCATGTGTTGACGCCCGTGTGTTTGTGAGAGGGGAAGATAATGTGACAGCAATTCCAATAGAAGCAAAACATACATTCATGAGGTTTTAAAAAATATATATTTTTGATTTTTCAAATTAACTATTGATATCCACTCCGACCACCAGCGTAGGCATACGCTGCACGCAACACCCAGGTATAAACGTTCTCCCCCACTGCTTAAAAAAAAATCCTAGAGGAAACTGTGTGTGTGTGTGTGTATATATGTATGTATATATGTATGTATATATATATATATATATATATATATATATATATATAAAACAACAAAGTGTCAAAACGCTACACTTTTTTGAATTTTTGTAAATCACGGTGCCTGCTCAACAACGTGATGTCTGTCAGCCATCGGTGATGGACAAGGACAGTCTATCGGCCCAACCCTAGTTTTCCTACCTTACATGTTGTGTTTTATTACAATGCACACTGCAACCAAATCATGTAAATTACTAGACGTTGGGTCTGCCTGGTGGATTATGGGCCTTATTTATTTATGAAAATGTTAAAGCTAAGTTGACGCCTCGGTCGGCAGGACTCTGCCCTTATGTCCTTGGCCAGACACTTATTCCCTACCAGTTACATGGGTGTTTTAATTCCAGCTGAGCTCATATTTGCAGAAGGGGTCAAGAGTTGAACATTTCCCAACAGGCATCAGTGAGTGTCACATTGTTGCAGATTACTGACATCCATGGAGGGTGAGCTATCTTGACAAACGATACACGGCCCAAACGTTCAGGTAGTCAACTTACATGTTGTTTATCTCCATATGCCTCTTCTTCTGACGAGGTCTTGCCAGAACAATGGAAGCAGTGTTTCGTGAGCAACCCTTTTTATGCAAGTCGTTAGAGGTGGCTGTGTGCGTGTTTTTTTTTTGTTGTTTTTTTAGGCATTTTATTTTTTTAAGCGCTGCCCACTGAAACTATCTCCCAGTAACACTTCTGCTTTTGGGTGTTTTTTTGCATGTGTTTGTGATGGATCAGTGTCTGATAGACACGCAGGCAGATGGAACTGACACTCCAGTGAGGGGGAAGATCAGCAAAACAATGTCAGTGAAAATCGATGTAGACAAAGAGTGAGGTCAGGAAGTGAAGAGAGGAAGACAAAAAGGGAGAAGGAAAGCCTGGGGGGTGTGGGGGAAGGTGGCAGGCTGGGTAGAGAGTTCAGCTGGAGTGAAACTGCAGCACAAAGACAGCTGTCAAATGCAGGTAGCACTTACATGGTTCATGTAGAAATGCATTCAAAATTTTCTTTACTCACATTTGGTGAGTCGGTTGTGAAAATGTGTATAACCCATCCATCCATCCATCTTCTCCCGCTTATCCGGAGTCGGGTCGCGGGGGCAGCAGCTTCAGCAGGGGACCCCAAACTTCCCTTTCCCGAGCAACATCAGCA
>JAODUK010082573.1:0-15279 GCA_027564635.1 Typhlichthys eigenmanni
TTGGTACAATAAAATGTAGGAAAAAAATATCTTAAATGTACCGGTAGTGAACTAACTTTGCCGTGTTTCTCTTGGGGCTAGCGTCAGTGTAGTGAAGCTTCATTTAATGTAACTGGTAGCTCAGCTCACTACATTTTCAATGTAGCTTGCTCAACAGTTCTGTCCGGTGGATAATGATTCACTTTAGCTGCATATCAAGCCTCTGTAATGATTAAAATAGTGTTCTCACAGCTAAGTATGAAAATTATATGGCCACTCTGTGATTTGAGTGCGGCCGGCCTACTAGACACTTGAGACACTTTGACTAATGGGTAGTAGTGGCACTGCAAAGAATGAACTCATCAGAAATAAGGAGCTTACAGTCAGACTCTCTTAAATATCAACATTGAATATACTGGATATATACTGAAACTCTAAATAGAGAGTGGCTTTGTTTGAATAATTAAGAGCTTGAGTGCCCAATGTTTACTGTAAATCATAATGCATTGTGACAAGTGAAAACACATTAGGTTTCTGTAAGGAACCAAGTGCTCTCTGTTGTTGAGCATATATCACTTTCTCTAAACAAGCTGGTTCTCATCTAGCCATATTCTAAAACTCAACCTCAACAAAACCTGTCAACGCCAAGGTTTTCTCCTTTATCTGGTAACATTTTCCTCTTCAGTCAGTACCTCATTTGGTGTAGTTGTCAAATGATTGCATCATGTACAGTCACAGAAATAACATGCACAAGTATCAAGCGATAGAATTCAGCTTGCACAAGAATATCTTCTGTGTCTCCGTTGCACCGGCCAACAGCCATAGAGCCAATCCAATGATGTAAGTCTACTATGGGAGAATAGTTTGCTGGAGGTTCATTATGCTATGGTGAAAGTGCTTACAGTGGAGTTATAATAGTGACGCATTTATGATTAGCGCAGCTCAATTCAATATTATCACTATAGTGTCAGCTTTCATTATGCCTTCCCCCCAAACCAAGGGCGTGGGATGATCATATTCAATAAAATGTATCTGAAAACATGGCATACAAATATAGCTAGAAATGGCACACATGCTGATGGAAAGTCAATATAGCTACCCAGAACCGCAATGGTGCTAAACCCAACATTTCAGTACCATTTACGTTTGGAAAAAGTTGTCCAACAGTGTGAGGGTGTCATACCCTGCCCGACCAGCAGCCGGCAGCAACAGATTGCTCTCATCTTTAGTTGAAATGTCATACCCTGCCCGACCAGCAGCCGGCAGCAATAGATTGCTCTAATCTTTAGTTGAAATGTACTCCGTTGCCTATTAATATATATAACGTTATTTTATATAACTTGTGTTATAGTTTGATGAAACCAACCTGAGTTGCATCTCAGATATCCTTGGTGTAGTTAGAACCTTAATGCTTGGTTAGAGTTTGTTGGGTTTTGCCCCATGTGACTTTTGTATTTCGTTAATATTAACAGTGCATTACACTCGTTGAACAAATGTGCTCTTTCATCACTGACAGACGGTAGAGACCGGTTAGAGCTAAGAGGCCACCACCACATCTGTGTTGAAGCTAACACGGCCGTGCTTGAGACAGTCAAGTCAATTATGATTTGTTTTCATGCTGTGAGAAACATCCCATGTCAAGCTATCATCATGGTAACCATCATAGTGTTTAAAAATATGAGGCACTCAAGAGGTTAATATAGGCATGTAATATAGGGCTGACAAAAAAGTCAGCCCTTTTCAGGGACAAGTAGCCTAATATAATAAAATATAATATATTATTATATATTTTATACAGCCAAGCAGCACTCTAAATTGTTTTTGACTGAAGGCTGATGTGTATATCGGGAAGAACCTTTCAAATTCTCATTCCAGTATATGAACTTTAGCTGTTTTATAGGCCAATAGTCAAACAACAAACAGAAATAAATAAAAAAACAATACAATTAATAAAACACCAATAACATTTTGCAATAAACAGAACTATAGAATAATAAAGCAATGAACAAGTAAAATGTGAGTGAAAGAACAGACATACAAAGACATCAAATTGGCTACACAATAAATGATCTAAAACAGCCTTCTAATATTTTAGTAGTGGTGGTAGCATGGATTTAAATTCCTTAACTAAAATACGCTAGATCATGTCTGTTATTAAATGTCACACTAAAACACTAAAGCTTCAAATTCAGCTATCAAAATAAGTTTATTAGCAGAATTGAAAGATATTATGTATTAATTATAATATCCTATCACACAGGAAGAAAACACAAAAGTTACAGACATATATGATGTTAAATCATAAATGTCTGGCAAAATGGCCCAGGGCTGGTTTTTCATACATTTTCAAGTCTTATAGAAAATAATTCTAACTGGTTACTAAAGCGAATTCATCTCATGTAAAGTAGCCTGTTCCTGCATCATCAGCCATAATAACACCATGCGGTTGCATGGTGTTATTATACTGTATAACAGTATAGAGCCGGATTTAAATCATATTCATTCATAGATTTCCTGTTGGAACAATGTTGATACAGGACTATTTTAATCTCAGCAGTAGTAGGCTAAAGGTCGCTGAGTTCAGATGGCTAACTGGAATGCATTTCAGTAAACGTTAGGAAAACATTGAGACTTTATGGCAAAAGAAATCCAGATTTGAGTGCAAGCCTATATTAAACAGTGAAATGGTGTGGTGGTTTAAGAGGTCTACCATGAAACAAAATGTTAACATTATGTTCTTAATTTGATATTTATGAAGATTTAATGCATAAATACATATGAAAATCACATTAAGGCCTAATTATGCGCTGGCGCAGATTAATGCAGGCGGAGTATTGCATCATAGGGTTGCGGAAGGAGACGACTCATGTAATTAATAGTTAAATGTTAATTCACTTCTGAGAAAAATATAACTTGATCCTTATTGGCCCATAAACTTTTATGAAACACTTTTTTTTAAGTAAGAAATGTTATTGGGTAGTGTATTGGGTAGGTGTGGCCAGGTTCACTCAATTTGGTTTTGACATGTCACTGACAGTTATAGCGGTAAAATTATCGGGAATAATGTAGCCCACCATATCGGATCACAAGCAAGTACAACGTCTGAAGCAACACTATACTATAATAACGCTAGAGCAAGCTATAGTTTTTTTTATTTTAATGCTAAATTGAGGATATTTCAAGATTGCCGATGCATCCTCATCGGTGGGGAACAAAACAGACCCAAACAGCAGGAGAGCTGGCAGGGATCAAATCGGCTAAATTGAAACGGCAACAAGGATTACTGTATGTTGATGACCCACCACCAACTTCACATGGACCCGGCCTCGGCTGTTGATGCCGCTAACGTCACCTATAGCTCGGAGCCTGTCTGCTGGGATCAAATTGATGAGCAATGAGGACATACTGGATTAATTATAATGAGACCTGGCATTTGTCAGAACAATGACTCAGACTCTGTGGCTGCATCAGAAGACAACACAAACACCAAATCATAGCATACTTTGGCAAAACCTTGTTTTAAAGGAACCGGCCAAATTGTGAAATTTGTCTGATCGCGAAGAATCGGAGAGCCGCTGGACGGAGGTTTCTAAAGTTGTATGTTGCATGCGCTGATGCTGAGCGCATAATTTGGGAGAGAGAGAGAAGCATATATATTTATATTTGACAGTGAATGTGCATTTTGGACCGATGTTATAGGGTGCGACGGTGGTGATTATTTTTTTAACAATCTGACAATGAGAACTTGTGTTGGAATTTATCGAAGTTTTCATGGTTGAAAGCGCAAAGAAACGCTGGCAATAAGGGCCCCTCTCATCATCATCAACATCTTTAGAATACTTAACTAATAGGAGAGCAAGCCCTCACAGAGATAATAACTCGGATAAAAATGGCAAAGTATACAAATTTATTTCGACCAAACAATCCAGCAAACATGGCCGGTATTGCGAGTGGCCTGTAGCGCCCGGACGTGCTGCCTTGAGACAGAAGATTTTAAAAAATGTATACAGACTATACAAATGTTCTTCGAAATCAACATCGTCTGACAAGTAGGTTTAGAGCATTTAGGCCTGTTGACAACCACAGGATAGATACTTTGTCTTTTAGATTTCTAGATGAGCGGGTGCCAGAATTATAATTCAGAATTCACTTGGAAAAAACAGCAATCAGGCCAGACAAGTAATCGCCATCATATATACTCGTCTCTGATCTGAATCGAATGTATCGCTCCGAAATATATTTTTAACAAGGCCTATTCTATAGACTATTCCAGGAGTGCTGAAAATCTAAGAAATATCCAGGTGATCTGGAGAGAAGATGTGGACGAAATTGGATATTTCGGAGAATTTATTTAAAAAAAGAGGAGACCTCAATGTTGCAAATTATAACAGGACGAAAATGACATTCCATGTTTCCAATGTTCATACAGCACTCAAAATCTATTTCCGCCTGTTACCGATGTCACGTGGGGAGCGTTGTTTTCAACCTGGGACTAGATAAAAATAGACTGACATCCCCAATGGGCCAAACATATTTAATTAACATGTCTCCGATGTCCGTTGATAATGATATTCTACGCAAATTGGATTTTTATCAGCCTCATAAGGATTTATCTGCAAGAACTAGGAAGACAAACTTCTAAAAGGTAGGAATATAATGTGCATGGTTATTATTGCGGATATGTGCTGCACTTGTGTTTTATATTTTTCACACTTTCACGGCTGGGCAGGCTATATATAAGTAACGTTATTAACGTTATTGCAACTAGAAATATATAGCATAGACGCTCCTAATCGCCTTACTCCTGTTTATTTTAATTATAATTAGATTGGAGGAGGGGGGTTGGCGACAGGTGTTGTGCCAAAAAGTGATTTCCTGACAGAAAGTGATTTTGCGCGCTCCCGCGGAAAGCAGCCTGTTAAAGATGATTCGCTATAGTCTACAGCTGTTGTTTTCTGGATTAGTAAATCAAAACGTGCGAATTAGTGTATTGTAGAATAGAGTTATTGTCTACGATAATAGCAAAGGTGTGTCTTTGTGACACTTATGCTTCTTGTAAAAGAATTGTGGCCATATAAATGTTTTCAATTTTATAATAATTCATGACGATTTATATAGGCAATGTGCTACTATTTACGATGTTTGTGTGCGTGTTTGGTATGTAGACGTGTAATATCATTTATATTTCAAACAAATGTACTAATGGAGCGCGAAAAATCACTTTGTCATTAAATCACTTTTTTGGCACCGACATGGCAGTTGCCAAGTGCTTAGAGCTTTAGCATTTAATTTAAGAAATGCATCCGTCCATATCTGTCAGCAGGGGATTGATGGACCTTGCTGGATGACTCCACATAATCCACTAAAGGAGCGCATTGCATGTTGTACATTTCCAAACGTTTCCATTATGGCTCTGTAGCATAGTATGCCTATATTAATGTGCAATAAGGGACTTACAACGGCACCATTGTTGGTGTTGGGTGTTGTCCAAACCCTGTATAGGCTAGTTAAATGTGTTGCTTTTGCATGGAGTTTTTTGTAAGGTGAAAATAAAATCAGTGCAAGGCCACGAACTGAAGGTCAATAATTATAGTTTAGCTTTGCTCGCCTCCCCTGAACCTGCCAGTCTGCGCGTCAATGTGAAGTTTTGGTGTTTTAATATGTGTATGATTAGATGCGGCTGGTCATCTTTGCGAATGTAAAATCATCAGATGTAAAAAAAAGATACATATTTTATTATCAATACATTTGTATTAAAAAAAATATATTAAAAACTAATTAAAATAAATAATTAAATGTAGCATATCAGTTTTACAGATGATTGAGTCCTACTTAAAACAGTAGCCTATTTGTATAATTAGACTGCACACCATGTCCTATTATGACGTAGTCTATAGTCAATATCATACTTTTCATACGTGTTTTCTGATTTCTCATATACCTTCCACACGATTACAAAAGATTGAAGCTCAGAGTTTATGAAGGTAGTGGGCGCCTCCTACTGGCTGTTTGTAGAAGTGTCTTCATCATGGCACATAATGCAGCGAAGTTGTGAGGTCAAATTTTGAGTGTATTTAAATTGTCTGCCAACTGTCGCTAAAGAACAATTCCCCTGCTGATCCAAGATGTCCTGTCTTTACACAATGGTGGCATGTCTGTGATTCTTGCATACGGGACCGTAGACTTCGGTGTGGCCGGTCTGGACTGGTCTCGTCACACCAAGAATCTAGATTTAAAACGGAAAATTAAAATGACAGGTAGGCCCATAGTAGGCCAAGGCTAGCCTACAGCTGTGATACAAGTCTACATCATATGAGACAACTCCAGCAATTTCGGTTTTTACTACATTTTTATTTTAATTAAAATAATTTTAAGTAATTTTTTATTTAGGCTACATATAATGTATTTTTACATGTATATGTATTTGTTATATTTATTTCATTTTCAGTATGTTAATATTTTTGTGCAGTGGTGAATGTTTTCCACATCACTGTATAATATTTGTATTACTCTGTTCTGCTTTTGATTTATTTTTAATATCCAATCAATAGACCCCTTTTGACTCAACTGGAAGGGCAATAAAAATTATGAAGTGACTTTTTTTTTACATAATAAAACATTATTCATAGGCACTGTCTACTGAGCACAAGTTAAGGCAATACATGCATGTATACAATGCTTAAAACAAATTAAATACATTTTCACTCACCAGTTACATCGTTACAGTTATTGTTAAGTATACTTGTGTACAAAGCTGATTGCTCTCTTCTGCTACTAGTATTGAAGCCATGTTTTTGCAGAATCACATTTAAATGACTTAGCCAAGCCCCGCCCCTTTTTGCATGTCCTCCAAAAACAATTTAGCATTTTTGGAATCTGACAGAACTTTCTGTCAACTGTCTGTTTTGCTGTAATAGCTTTCTATGGTGTGTTGTCCTACCTAGTTACAGTAACTAGGTAGGACAATTTAAATGGGAGGGGCTTGGGAAAGGTCAATTGAACACTTGAAATAGGCTTTATACCTTGAAATACATTTCAACAGCAGCAACTTGGATGAAACAGAAATGGCAAGCAGCTATGCAGACACATTAAAAGTAGCATGCATTGTTTAATAAACAATTAAATGAAACGTAGAACCTATAATTTACCTCTGAAGCGGTAGAGCCATTTCCCAGGATGAAGCCACTGTTATTGTATGCACTAGGGACCACGCCTGAGTAGAAGACAGTGACTTCATTACCATTTATTAATAGATCAGGACTTATTGATGATTTGACTGTTTTATCATCCACTTGTGTTGGCCTGTCCTTACTTGTTTGACTATTAGTCTTTGCATAAACATCACCTAGCTGGCGTTGTGCCCCCCTGCAACATGAAGCGTTATGTATGAGTAACAGGCAAGCATAATTACAAAAATAAATGACATTATTTATTCATTTTTATTTTTTTAGATGCTACACCCTACCTCAGTTCATCCTGGTAGTGGGACTCTGAAATACAGTACACCACAGAATAGAACATTATTAATTATGCTGTTTTAAGGAGCACATATTAAAGAGCATGACCCTCTAAACATACTACATATCTAAATATTTCACAAAAAGAATAATGCAGCCAGAAAAAAATAACAATTAACCGTTTAATTGAAAACTGTAGAACTGATTCCAAGAAATTGTATTCCAAAGTCGAGAGCCGTTGCAACTTCTTCTTCTGTGTTCTGTTAAACGCCAAGTGTGAAGCTCGCAAGTGTTTTTGCCATGTCCATGTTAGATGGTCCTGCATGAAGAAGAGGCTACTGCTGCTGTAGCATGCTCTGCTCTGAGCCCAGGGGTGGTCATCCAACGCCCAGGGGTGGTCATCCAATGCCCAGGGTCTGCAGCCGCCTCCCAGCACCACTCCACATCGAGGCAATAAGGCTGGAGGCCGTTCCAGCAATCGGGGTCAAAGTGACTCAGAACCATCTGATGCCTTCACCCTGTCTATCCAATCGCTAGTAGGCATGCTTAGGACCTTAGAAGGACAGAATAGTTATGAATGTGATCTCATGTCGACCAATTATTAAGCAAGATGCCCCCCAGCTAACGTAATGGATTTTTGGAACACGGTCAGAACCGATGCATGCTTTAGACAGGTCATAAACCAAACCTACACCCTAACTGACTTGGGGTGCTAGCTACAGATGAAATTCCAGGCGAAGCGCATAGCAGGCAGAGCTGCAGCCCTCTACAATCACGACGCTCCCAATCCGATAAACCAGACCAATGGCAACGGTGTTGCCAGGCCTCTGAAGCACAAAGCAGAAACCTGCCAAAGACTCTAAGGTATACTTCCAAGAGATCCAGAAGCTTACTTTTTAGCAGTGCTGCCACAATATGTAGCTAATAAAACTCTATAATCCAGGTATATACAAAGTCATGAGTCAGAACTCAGAGTTGGAGAGAGACTCCATAGAGCTGAGCTACTACCGCCGGATTCTATGCACCGAACTGTTTTAGATCGCAAACAATAAATACATTATTAATTCAAGACTTGGATGAGTCAATCCTTCACCCTGGACCGGAAAGACTTCTGGCTGAGATTTGTCGTCGGTTTGGGATCCTGATAGTAATGAATCAATCAAGGAGTGTGGCACGCCAACCCTTCTGTGCCACCAACTAATGTGCATTTGTATAAAACATCATTCCTTTGGTGTGTATTGTTTCAGGTCTTTTACTGTGAAGATCGGACGTGGAACAGAGAAGCAATGGAGTATAGTCTTTAAATGTGTGCATGCATGCATTAGACGTCAACTCCCACAAGCTTCCTGGCCAGTTTTTAAGGTAACACATACGTACGCCGACGTGTCTGGACTGCAGCCATTTTAAAGGTGGGATCTACAATATATCCGTCTCGCTAGGTCCAGCTCCCGAGTTTTTAACATGATGAAGCCGGAGATCCACCTAGCTGATTGTTCTACCTCAGCAGCAGTCACCACCTCCGTCTAGCGTTGAGGAACTGCCCTCGCTCCTCGTGGAGGTGATAAGCCTGGAGATTGCCTTGCCTGGAGACACACCTTGGGTGGGCTGGGCTACTGTAACATCGGGACCTGTGTCGATCCGGAGTGGCACCCCCCTTCTATTCTATCTTGCCGGTGTCCTGTGCACCGGGCTGCAGCCACACACACACACACACACAACCTCAATCACTCACCTAATTTTGTGCAAGTGTGTGTGTGTCGTGTATATGTTGGGATTTGGGTTTGGTTCACTGTTGGTCAAAGTTTGCGTGTACGTCTGTGAAGTTGTCTGTCACGTTCTGTTAATCGTTGTCGTGTTCTGTTAAATGGCGAGTGTGAAGCTTGCGTGTCCATGTCAGACCATTGGACTGCCACCCAGAGACATGGGGCCGCCACGGTCCTGCTTGCAGGGACTGCTCCAACTATACCATGCTCTGCTGACAAACCTCAATCACACACACACAAACCTGACACACCTCATTCACTGAAATTATTACTCAAGATGGAGCTCAATGAACCTGTTAAGAGATTCACCGGCACCTGAACGAGCAGTATAAGTACATAGTGATCCTTGGACCTGATGCTCCCGGCTCGGCAAAGCTGATGTGCCTGATCCAAGGTCATACACACCTACAGGACAAACAGGACAAATTCAACAAACCCGCAACAGCTCATCCAAAGTGATCTAGGCGCCATTCCACTTCCTCAATGCTTGCCCTGATTCAAGAAACTGAGCAAAGGATAGTTCGTGAAGTGGATATCTGATGGACAGAGGTGTTGGAAGTGTGGATAATATAAACCTGAAGCTTCCACCCTTAAGCGACCCTGCAACACCTGGAAAGAGAAACTTGTTATGGTGCTGCATGATGCAGTCCAGCAGACACAGACCAATGTGTTCATGGTAACCCTTCCCACTACACAGGTGTACTTAAACTGAAGAGGTCCCCAAATGTGATGCTGAAGATCATGATAGTCCCACTTCACAATGGAAATAAAGTACTAAAGACGTACTGCGTGCTGTATTCGACGATGGCTCAGAGAGAAGCATTATCTTGCCACAAGGTATACAACACCTAAGCTGCTTCCACACTATCTGAGGCCATGGGGTCATTGACTGCCGACACCATTGCTCCTCAGTGCCCAGCGGTGGTCATCCAGTGCCCGGGGTCTGAAGCAGCTGCCGCCACCCTCCAGAACCAGTGGGCTGCCGCCGCTCCAAGGTGTTGGGGGCTCGAGACTGTTCAGCACTGCAAGAGCAGCTTAAGGGCGTGTTTTTTGTTTCCATGTGAAATGTGGGCCATGTGAGACTGTAATGAGATTAAGGGCTATATGAATAAACTTGACTTGACACTGAAGCCTGACCCAGCGTCAGTTAATGGTAAGCCTGATCGAGATCGGTCCCAGAGGGGTCCCGCCTTGGGTGACAATTGCCTGCCCGGTCTCCGGACGAGGTCCCGCCTATGCAACATCGATTCCACCTTGGCCATTGGCCCCTTGCCTGGCTGCCCAGAGGTCTTGATCCACGGCAGATGTTCATATCAGACCCAATCACGTAAATTAACAAAAGTCGATATTTACTGGTCCACTGGTGGTCATTTCAATCAAAATTGAATCTGGTGGTGGAAAACAGTCCAGATCCTGACATACAGTTGGGGTTTGGGTTGGGTGCACAGTTGGTCATTGTTTGTTGATCTGCCTCTACACTCAGCCCGCCAACATGTTACAGCATCATAAAATGTCCCAATAACATTATTACACCATTTCAGAAGACAACAGTAGATTTTTGCGGCCATTCAATCAACACTTGTGATTATTAGAAACGGAAACTTTAAGCCTGACATTGTACGTATGTTCTAAAATACAAACAGAACAGAATTTTGTCATTTTCCATTTTCCAAAAGGATTCAACTTAGAAGCATTCCATTTGTTATGTTAGATAAAACATTTATTTGGATATTTTACAGGCCAATCTTCAATTTATTCCATCAGATTAAACTCCTGCAGTAAGAAGCTTGGCTCACCTTTTTCCTTTCTGCGTTTGCAGCAGAAGATAATGCCGAGGATAAGCAGGACTAACAGAGCAAGGCCTCCAATGGACACCACCACAGCTATCAATACAGTCCAGTCAGTGGGTTTAGGAACTGTGGGGGCAGAAAAACAGGGCAGGTCAAGCTTCACATTACTGTGTGCAGTAACATGTTTCCACAACAAGTGTAATTCAAGACATAAAGGGCCTCAGGTACCAACGTGTTAGCGCCCGTTTTAGGCGAAATTTCGTTGCGCTTTTCGCCTAAAAACATGGCATTGTATGTACGAACAGCGCGCGCATGGCTAAAACACTATTCTGCCTGCTAAAGGAACACAGAATCGCAAGTTGCGCTTTCCTATTTATGCACAAGCAATTCATGGGAGGGTCGAGGGGAGAGTGTCGCGCTACACAAATGGGAGATGTGCAAGGAGAGATTGATTACGTATTCCGTTGTATAAAAACATTCAATTCTATTGCAGTAGTTAAATTACAAAGGCTTGTCTTTCTGTTTCTCTTAAGCAGTAACGATATTTATTTAACATCTTTTATAAGACCTGCAAATAGCCAGACTTGATCATTGAGTTTCCCAAAAAGTTCCTAGTATAAATGTCATTGTGCATGTCAATCAAAATATCTCCCTTGTCAATGCTGTTTCTGGCTCATAAACATAACCACACCTGACCTTACCCCAACACCACCTCCTCCCTCCCGTGTACACAAAACAACAGAACCAAACTTCACACTAACACCCATCTGACCGACTCACCGACCACCACGTTAACAGAGCTAAACAGCGGACTCTCTAGAGCCAGCACGGTCGCCCGGCACTCCACCGTGGTGTCCGTGGCTGCGTGGAAGTTCAGCACGCTGGTGGCATTGAACCACGACTGGTCCGCCTGCACCGTGGTGTCGAAGAGGCTGGCATTGACAGCCGTGCCCTGCAGCATCCAGCTGACCGCGGGCGCCGGGAACCAGGCAGACATCACGCACTGGACCGCCACACTCTCGCCCTGGGTCACTGATCGGTTCCCACCCAGCACCTTTACTGTGCCCGCCTCTGGAAAGTAAGGAGTGGAGGAAGGATGGGAGGGAGTAGAAATTATGAAGTGAAAAGTTTCAGAAAGTTTAAAAGAAAGGATGCAAAGAATGAAGGTCAGAAACAAAAAGAGTGACAGCTCTCTCAACTGTTTCAAAACACTAAATACAAGCATATTGTAATTGCAGAATATCTGAAAAACTGTATTACAAATCTGCATTAAAAAAAATTACTAACTAGGCCAACCACAGCTGCTTCCCATTGTATCCTATTGCCAGGGATCAATCAGACGTGCCAAAATATTATGGTGTATTGCCCAACATGACATAGCCTACAACGTGATGGGATGTAGATGAGAAGTTTTGGATAGAGTTGACTAGCATTGCCACTAAATGTTAATGGTTTAGTCACCAGATTTGCCACACAAGATTTTAGTTAACAAGAAAACTGTGCACCCATTAGTGAATAAAAACTGCATCATCAGAGGCTGATCAATGCACATTTTAACATGTGCATTGAGTTTTGAGTGTGCTCTGGCGCTCTCTAAAGGCAAGTCCATGAAATGCAACTCAAAACTTGCAATACAATATAATATAGTTTTATGGTATTATATCAGGATTATTCTTTAGCCAAAATATGTGCACATATTTCATAATTCCATACATTTTATATAGACTATTTACATATAAAAATGTATGAATGGCTACTATACTACTATAGAGTGCACTACTTAAATAAATGGGTTGACATCAATCTCTGCAGAAGCCTGATAACGACCCGTTCATTAGAATCAGGTGTGTTTGAGCAGGGAGACGTCTAAAACATGCAGCGCAAGGGTCCCCCAGGATCAGGTTTGTGTGTGTTCCTGCTTGTCACTGACTTCTTTTAAATAAAACGTTTGTATCCTGCCTGGTGGCATGCGTTTGGGTGCTACCCTGCCTATTCACCTGATACTACGACAAGAAATTATTTTTAACAACGTGTTTGCTATTGACAATTGTACTTATTGCAAGGATATAAATAAATGTGTGTATGTATGTATGTATATCTCAGTCCCCACTTTCAAACACCTGCAGGCTAATGGCAGCTGCCAATGCCACCAGCCTGGCAGAGGCATTAACCCATTACATTCAGTAGGGCTGTACAGTCGCACCTTAAGATGCCAACGGACCTACCTTGCACAGCAAGCTGGGCGGTCTTCGTCACATAGGGCCCCTGGACCGCACAGATGACTGCCCCGGAGTCGTTGCGGCTGACGCCGTGTATCGTAAACTCCCAGCAGCTTGTGCCGCCGCTGGAGCAGTTGGCAGCAGCGTAGCGCTTTGAGGTCGACGTGTAGCCCGTCTCGGAGATGACGGTCAGGACGAGGAACTCTCCCATGCTCCAGGTCATGAACGGCCAGTCTCCCTTCACGGTGGCTTTGAAACGCACATCGGAGCCTTGTAGCGCCACAGCGCTCTCTGGCTGTAACTGGAACTGGCCAAACACCTCTGAGGTCAAAGGAAAGCACGTGATGTGTGACGTAAAAGGCAGGGTTAGTCATTCTCAAATCAAAACAATCTACCCTCAGAAGCTCTGCCCAACACATTGAAATGCATTGCGAAGCCAAGCATTGTTGTTGCGAGCGGTGTTCGCCACTTTGGTTATGTTCCTATTTACGGATCCAGGGCTGTGTAGAAGTACCAGATTGTTTTTGCAGCACACAGAACGGTAAGATAGCTAAATGCAAAGAGATATTTGGTGACTTTGACATAAAGTGCATTATCTTGGAATAACTGACTACACAATTAAAAGGTGTGCAGTTAATCACATTAAAAGGTATAGTCAGCTATTGCAAGCTAATTGTCAAATTACTGTTCTGTGTTAAAAAATATAATCTGGTACTTCTACACAGCCCTGGCTCCGCAAATCAACCCAAACACAGTGGCGAACAACGTCAACAACAACGTATTACGCTTTGCTTCACAATGCATTTCAATGCTGGTGGAGGTGCCTCCGCGTAGGGATACTGTTTTGATTTAAAGTTTTGAAGTTAGCAAACGTTCACCTACACAAACTGTTTTATTGGTTTTGTATGATTCTGTATTGCATCTTCCAGGTGGATGTTGTGAAAGGATTGTATACAAGCCAAAATAATGTGCATAAACTACACTATGCACACAGCTGTGCGTCTCTATGTGACTGTAAGGACACAGTATGTAAATATATACAGTATGCAATGTACAAACCCAAACCTTTAGACAATATGGCTATTGGCTAAGTCAATAAACTCACATCAGTGCAGGAACAAAAGGTGAATAGTTTTAGTAGGTTAGCCTCAACAGAAGGCAACTATCTTTTTGTCAAGCATGTTTACTCTAGGTTCTACTATTACAAGACATATCATATATGAATGGCTCGTTAGAATCCTGATAACGAGCCATTCATTTGAATCAGGTGTGTTGGGGCAGGGAGACATCTAAAACATGCAGGGCAGTGTTCCCCGAGGACCAGGTTTGGGAAACACTGTCATAAATTATACTCAGAAAGTCACAAACTCAACTCATTCCCTATGGTAGCATAATGGTTTATGATTGCTTGTATGTGGGCCTGGATTAACCTGACATGCCAGATAGATTGTTAGTCCATCTGGGGAGCCGACAATCGAAAGGGCAGGCACTTTCAAAAAAAACACTACACCCAATTGACTGGATAAACCATCTGGTCGTTTCCGCTGTTTTGCAAACCTAAACCACGCCCGTATAGCAATCAATACGACGCTGATTGGCAAGTTACTGCTCGGACACATTCAAAATGATTCGTGGTGAAATTAAACTGAAGCTTTAGCCCTAGGCAGCACTGGCTCTCCAAACCACTCAAACAGGGCATTCATGTGAACAACTCATATGCGTCTAAGCATGGTGTTTGGCGTTAGCGCTGCACCCTGGAAGAATAAACAGATGACAAAGCACAGCTTTACCGTGACCGTACATGAGGCATGTTCTTTGATAACCAGTGTTTGTGTGATATTCTAACTGATTTTGTTTTTAATAGTTCTACTGTGGGAATTTTTCTTTGTTATGTTTCAAAAGTCTGAAAACCATCCTTTTGGTTCTGAAGTTTTACATTGTTAATAAAAGCACATTTCCAGGACAAAATACTTGCCGGCCTCTCTGGGAACCACCACCTTATCATGGTGGAGAGGTTTGTGTGTCCCTATGATCCTGAGAGCTGTGTTGTCTGGAGCCTTGTGCTCTTGGT